>SOPF01024857.1:3058-31485 GCA_012979155.1 Hypericum perforatum | reverse complement strand
AATTATTGCTAATGAATGCTTATGCAATGAATTGTTGGGATGAATAAAATGGCAAGAGGAGTCTCCTTTATATAGGTGTTGAAAGGCCATTTCTCAAAGGACACAATTCAATGAAAATGTCCAAACATCACCCATATTTTCAAAGAGACACATCCATTCATTTTATTTTATTTATTTTAATTGTTTACCAACTTGTGTCTCTTGATTTTTACTACTTAAAAACCAAAAGACACCAACAATTAAACCGCCCAATCAAAGTCGGGGCTTAAATCAAAGAGCGCAAAAAAATCACAAAAACATACGAAAAAAACGAAAATGAACCCTGAGTACTTCCCTGGCTCCCCGCCACTGTCACCCACTGCCCCTCCCATCCCTGAACCTCCTGACCCTAACCAGTATACCCCATATCCGTCTGCCACTCCTACACCCCCTCACTCTAAAGCCACAATTCCAGATCTGAGATCGCCTACCCAATTACCCATACCGGTGATACACCCATTCAACTCTAGCCAGGCACTATTCCCCTAGCCACAGATCTACCGTCCCTGCTACCTCCCCTAGCCCGACAAACACACCCGAGGCCAACCCATTTCCCCCGTTGACCCGCGAATCACCAAAACCCCAAGCTGATGGATCCACTGCTCGTCGTTCATACAAGAACTTGGTTCAAGACACAAACACCACAGCACCCTTTTCCCTAACAGAAGAAATGGAGGAAGACTGGCTAGAGATGGGTGCAGCAGCACTTGACTTGACGACCAATCCAGCACGACCAGAAATCAAGCTAATGGACTATGCACTTCGACAGCTAGAAGAACCCTGGAAGAAGACCTTGATTGTAAAAGTCATGGGAAAGCAGGTGGGATATCGAGCACTTCTGAACCGTATCTACCAAATCTGGAACCCCAGAGCAGCTTTCTGATTGATTGATTTGCCCCATGGTTACTTTTTGGTATGCTTTGAAGAGGAGAACGATTTACGGAAAGCTCTTTATGATGGTCCGTGGCTCTACCAGGATCATTATATCATTGTTCAGCCTTGGCTAGCTAATTTCAGCCCATCGAAGGAGGAATTCGCAAGGGCCAGTGTATGGGTAAGGATCCCTAATCTCCCTATGGACAATTATAACAAGAACTTGTTGAAAGTTGCTGCTATTGCTATTGGGAAGTTTGTGAAGTTTGACCCGAATACAGCTGAGAAAGCTCGTGGCCAATTCGCGAGAATGTATGTGGAGATCAACCTTAACCAACCCCTTATTGGAGAAATCATCATCAGGGGGCTTGTATACAAAGTGGAGTATGAAAGTCTTCATGTTATATGCTTTGGTTGCGGAAGATATGGACATATCCATGAATGCTGCACTTTTCGCTTTCAAAAATGTGAGGAAGGCAAGCACCCGATGCAGCCAGAGGACACATAGGAGAAAGCCCAACGACCAACCAAAGTAAGGACTCTAAGGTAAGTAGAGAAGGATTAGGGCCTTGGATGGTTGTAGCTAAAAAAGGAAAGCCTGCACAACCAGGAATGACCAGAATGGCAACATCAAATACGGGTAACAGGTATGAAGTTTTGTTCCCAACTGAAATTACTGATGCTGAGGAAGATATGGATGGGTCACAGCCACGGGCTCCCACTAGGACCTTCACAGCCCGCTCCAGCCCTCCATCTGTACCCATTAAGAAAGGACCACTGAGAGCACAAAGAACCCCGAAGCCTGCTCCTCCATCAAAGCCAACCAACCCTTCCACCTCAGCCACAGGTCCGATTCCTATTCTTAAAAGAGCAAGGAAAGAGGACAACCTGATCAACACTAAGATTGCCACTGCCCTAGCCAAAATTACAACACCTAAGGAGAATATAAACCCCAACACTGAAACACACACAAGTTCCGTAACCATTCCTGCAACTCCTAACCACAGAGCCCACCCTGTAACAACACTCCCAAACCAACACCCGAATGCAAACAACCATATGCCTGATACCCCACCAACACTACTAGGAATCAACTATAAGGAAGACCCCCCTGACTTGCAGATTATGTCAAAAACGCAAAAGGAGATTGGTAGTGCACGGACCTCCCCTGATCAAGCGACTAAGCTGTCGGATGCTAAAATGGCAGAAATGGACCAGAGCCATATGATGGAAGCCTGAAGGACATTGAGAATAGAATTTCTTTATCTATAGTTATTTAATGGATTTACGAACTATAGTATAGAATTGTTGTGGAGCTCGGAAATCCGGTTTTTTAAGAGCTTTTAAATACCTCCTGAAAACACACAGTGTTAAGTTGGCAGTTCTGGTGGAAACTCAGATAAGTGGCGGGTAAGCGGATATGGTATGTAGGAAGATTGGAATGGAATCATACATAGTGGAAGCAACTGGTAGACGAGGGGGAATTTGGTTATTATGGGACCATTGTATCAAAGTGGAGATTTTAGTAGAGAGCGAGGAGTTTGTACATGCTGAACTGAAATACCAGGATCAGGATCCATTTCGCTTGATAGCAGTTTATGCCCTACCCCCAGTCAGTGGTTTGGAGCAATATTGGTCCACAATAGCTTCACTTGCTCCAACGAATGGCTATCCATGGTTAATCGCAGGAGACTTTAACTCAATTGCTTCCTTAACTGAAAGAAAAGGAGGTTCAGGTTTACTCCGGGTGCAGATAGATGCTTTAGTATGTGGATCAATGAGAATGCACTGATAGACTTAGGCTTAAACGGCTCTCCCTTCACATGGGCCCAAAACCTGGAGAATGGAGGGAGAGTTATGAAACAACTGGATAGAGCGCTTTGCAACCAAGAATGGCACACAAAATGGTCTGAAGGAAGTGTGCGACATCTGGCAAGATACCAGTCCGATCATTTTCCGTTACTTATTCACTTCTCAAATATTGACATGGGGTACAAGAAGCGGAGACCTTTTAGGTTCCAAATAGCTTGGTTTTCTCATCCAAGTTTCATCCGTGTAATCCAAGCTTCATGGAATCCAAATAAGGAGATAGAAGGAGCACTCGAGGACCTCAGGAATGAACTCAAGGATTGGAATTCAAAGGTGTTTGGAAACATAGAGTGGAGGAAGAAGAGAATTTATGCTAGACTCAAGGGCTTGCAACAAATACTTGATCGGTGCCCAAACAGGGGCTTAACCAAGCTAGACAAGAAGCTTCGTAGTGACCTTGATACTGTCCTTCAGCAAGAAGAGGCCCTATGGATGCAGAAAGCCAGAGATAAGTGGATAGTTGCTGGGGATCATAACACAAAGTTTTTCCACACAACTACAATCATTCGGAGAAGAAGGAACAAAGTAACACGATTAAAGAATGAGAATGGTGAATGGATTTGTGACACTAAGATGCTGGAACGAAGTGCTGTGACTTTCTATAAGGAACTATACACAGAAGAGAGTACTTATGGTCAAAATGTACTACCTAAAGGACGCTTTTGCTGCTGGTCTGGAGAAGAGACAGCTGCTGCCGCTAGAAAAGTCTCACCAAAGGAGATTTATGAAGCTGTTCGATCTATGGCACCTTTGAAAGCCCCCGGAATTGATGGATTCCATACAGTTTTCTTCCAAAGATGCTGGAGACACATCAAACCAAGCCTTATTGACTTCATCAAATGAGCATTCCATACAGGAACACTACCCCCAACCATAAATGAGACTCTCATAGCCCTCATACCCAAAATACAGTCACCAGAGACAATCCGACAATTCTGCCCTATAAGCCTATGCAATGTAGCCTATAAAACCCTTACCAAAATCATAGTTTCCCGACTTAAACACATGCTACCAAGCCTAATATCACCAAACCAGGGGAACTTTGTTCCAGGGAGGAAAATTTCTGACAATGTTATTGTTTTGCAGGAGATCATTCATTCAATGAAGTCGAAGAAAGGAGCGAAAAGGTGGATGACAATTAAACTTGACCTCAAGAAGGCCTATGATAGATTAAGCTAGAGTTTTATTCAAGACACCTTACAAGAAGTACACGTACCTCAACCTCTCATTCGACTAATCATGAGCTGTATTATAGGAGCCATTATGAGAGTACTATGGAACAGGGAGATGACGGAAGAGTTTCGGCCTTTAATGGGGCTCCGGCAAGGAGACCCCTTGTCACCCTATCTCTTTGTTCTGTGCATGGAATGGTTGGCACAATGGATAGCTGCATCAGTTGAGAAGAAGAGCTGGAAACCAATATGGATTACGAGGGGAGGACCGGAACTAACTCACTTGTTCTTTGCAGACAATATTGTCCTTTTCTCGAAGGCCACTGTAGAGCAAGCTTTGAGGATAAAGGAAGGGTTGGATACTTTCTGCCAAGCTTCTGGACAGAAAGTAAGTGCAAAAAAATCAAGAATCTACTACTCCCCTAATACCACAGCGGAAACAAGAAGGAGAGTTAGTGCAAAACTCAATATCAAAGCTACAAATGACCTTGGCAAATACCTTGGAATACCATCACTTCATTCTCGAGTAAACAAGGACACCTTTCAGTATGTTTTGGAGAAAGCTCAAACACGTCTAGCAGGATGGAAGTCCAAGCAACTATCAATGGCAGGACGGGTAACCCTCATACGGTCGGTCCTCTCTACACTCCCTTTTTATGCGATGCAAGTCATTAAATTACCTGCAACTGTATGTGAACAATTGGATATGATAAGTCGAAACTTCTTATGGGGAGATGCGGAAGGAGTGAAACGAGTCCACCTAGTCAAATGGGAAGAAGTGTGTAAACCAAAGGAGTGGCGAGGCTTGGGGATAAGAAGTGCAAAGCAAGCAAATGCCGATTTCCTTACTAAGTTAGTGTGGAGGTATGTTGCTTGTCCTGAAGCCATCTGGTCCAACATTTTGAGTGCAAAATACGTCAAAAGTGAGCAGCAAAATCACTTATTGGTGCCCAAAAGGAAACAATCCACCATCTGGACTGGGATGACTTCGGTAGCAAGGAGTTTTTATGATGCTTTGTAGTGGGCAGTAGGAAATGGGAGAAGAATACGATTCTAGCTTGATGAATGGATACCGGGAGAGGAGGCACTTGTCAACCATATACACAAATAGGGAGAGATTTAGGAGACGATTTAGTCCCACTCCCTACTGCCCATTATGTAGTAACACACCTGAATCAATACTTCACCTTCTACGTGATTGCCCGCAGTCAAGGACACTATGGTTGGCCATACTGCCAACAAGTACTAGTGACACTTTCTTTCGGCTACAGCTACCACAATAGTTATATTACAACACAATGTGTCAGAACCGGGTAGAGCAAGGAGCAACATGGTGTACAATCTTCTCCACTTTTTGCTGGTGGATTTGGAAATGGAGAAACAACTTGATCTTCAATAGCGACAAACCACCGCTTGATAGAGTGGGTTTTTTACTCGTACAAGCGAAGGAGTTTGAAAGGGCTTGGCTAAACTCGAGAATAGATGCAAGACTTGATATGCAAGGACAGTAGAGGTTCCAATGGAAAGCACCCAGGGAAGGCTCTTTTAAGCTCAATACAGATGGATGTTCCAAAGGGAATCCAGGAGAAGCTGGTGCGAGAGGAGCATTTTGGGACGAGAATGGTAATTGGCGAATGGGATTTGCCCAACCCATTGGTACGTGCAGTGCGATATGGGCTGAACTTTGGGCAGTCCGGAGAGGGCTCCAACTAGCAATAGGAGAAGAGTTCAATCCGTTGGTGCTGGAACTAGACTCGATGGTTGCTGTCAAGTGCCTGACTGAGGGTGTGGAGCTGGGTAGCCAACTTGCACCACTCATGAGTGAATGTTTAAACCTCATTAACCTACATGGTCAAGTAGAGGTCCAATGGTGTAGTCGGGAATGTAACAAGGTTGCCGACTGGTTAGCGAATTCAGCAGTTGGCAGTGAAAGAGAAGTAGTGATAACTGACAACCACCCGAGGAGTTGCCTACTGTTATTAGAGGCTGATAAGCCGGATGATATGTGATTGTAATTTTTGTTTAATGCTAGGGTGCTTGACACCCACCAATTCTACCAAAAAAATCAAAGTCGGGGCAATAGTTCAACAAAATTACACGTCTCTTTTACCGAATGTATCCATCTAGTATACTGAGCAATGTTTTCAAAATGACCGAGAGATTGACCCATTTTTTGGGTGATTTTTGGGTTAACTGGTCTGACCGGTCGGTTTGTCGGTTAGAGTGGATTTGAAAATAAAAAATAACATATTATAATTATATAGTTATTTAGGGGGAGAAAGAGAGGCCAGTACCAACGATGCCCCTAAAAAATTCTATTCCTCAGCCAAAATGTATTTAATAAAGTAGAAGAAAACAAAAATCCCAAAAATGATGCATCTTCGACGAGTAGAGGCAAACCTCATAAAAAATCCAACTATTGTCACAACCTTCTGCTTCGATACCTATCCGGATCCTTTTCATCTCTCTCAGTGGAGCTCTCTCTATCTCTCTCTCTCCTAATATCCCTCTCCTCTTCCTCTCCCTGAAGCTTCCTTGTCCTGCACCCCTTTAATGGTCATTTAGTCTCCACCTACCCCTTCATCAATGACATCCCAGACGAACCCCCAGGAATGTCTCAAGCAAAAAATCCTCACTAACACTCACTTGGTTAAATGTGGTCCTTCCATTGTCCTCTTCCCTACTTCTGATGAAGCTGATGGCACTCCTGATCTCGTCTTAATTGGCAAACTCTTAACCGACTATATCTTTAGGCCCCACTCGGTGAAACTCAGCATCACCAAATCTTGGTGCCTTTATGAATCTGATTTGGAGGTTGGTGAGCTCCATACCAACGTCTTCTCTTTCTCCTTCAGGTAGCTGAAACATAAAAAGTTTGCCATCGAAAATGCTCCTTGGTCAGTTTCGAATCATTACTTGGTCCTGAAGAATGGGACCCAAACATCCTGTGGTCGAATGTTGACTTTTTCTCCTCGGTCTTCTTTGTCCAAGTCTATGGGCTTCCCCGAAATTACATCAACAAGAAGTCTGCGCTCTCCATTGCTAACCAGTTTAAAGTCCTAGTCATACTCGATGACTCGAATTTTACCCTCCCTGGGAGGATGGCTATCCTCAGAATGAAAGTGTTGGTGGACCTTGAAAGTCCCATCCCAGTGGGTTTTCGTATTCCCAAAAGTGATGGAGGGTTTTGGCAGATCTCCTTTCATTATGAACGCTTGCCCGAATTGTGTTTCTTCTACAGTCTGATCGGTCATGTTTGTAGGCTCTGCCCTATAGAGGAATCTAAGGTTGAGATTCTTAGAAAGCTAAATCCAGAATTGCTTTCTTTTGGAAAATAGCTCTGAGCTGACTCCTTCAGTCCCTCTAGATTTAGTCTTGGTCAGGCCAAATGGCAACCCTCTTTATCCCCACGGGAAAGCCACGTGGGGGGCAATCCTGTCCCCCTCTAGGCCAAGGTGTTGGAAGCTCCTCCTTGCTTGCTGCTGCCAACCCCCTAAATCTTCCCTCAGTGGATTATCTTGCTCATCAGAATCCATCTCCTCTAGTCCCCAGAAAGCTCTCCTTTGTCAACGAGGATCTAAGCCCTGTGACAAATTTCAGAACGATTTCTGAGAGCCTCCTCAAAATTGCTCCGCCGAATCTAAAAAAAGATCTTTCTTCTATCCTTGGCGATTTGTATGGTACTCTCTCTCCCCATCAGTCAATGGGATAACCTAATGATGCCCACCTCAAGTTGGCAAATCCCCCAACAAATTTGTCTTGTGACCCACGTAGGCTCTCTGAGGATTTAGTTTCATCTAAACTACCTCTTATTCCTGGTCTTGGGCTGGTTTCAAAGGCCCATGTAACTAGAAGGCTACCCAGTTCAATTGTAAAAAAGAAGGGAACCTACACTAAAAAGATAAGGGCTCCCTCTGATAACGTGGCCTTATCTCCCCCTTCTATCCCTCTATCGCTCCCACCTCCAAAGAGTTCCAGGAAGCGAAGGTCCCCGACTTCATCCCAAACTCCTGGTTCCTAGAAAAAAGGGAATGTCTTATCCTCATCAGCCTTGTGCAACCCTAACTTTGAAGGGAGCTCACCCCTCTTTGTCGATGAATCCCAAGCTGGCCTCAACTCCAAATCTTCATCGGCTACCCCCAAAACTAGGGCAAGAAGATCCTCTGGTAAAAAACTCAAAGCAATCACCCTGGACAATGGTGGGAATCCGAATTCCGGTAAGCTGATACCTGATCCTAATGCTACAAAGACTATCATCCCGATCCCTGATCAATCAGAAGCAGTTCCCCCCCTCTGATGCTAAAGAAACCTGTCTCTTTTTTGACTCCCCAATCTGATCCCAGCTCTTCCACTCCTTCTGTGCAGTGTGCTGCACATCCTGGTATCCCCTATTCCCTTATTTCCCAAGTGACAGTGTTCTTGTCACTCGAACATCAATGATTGCATTAGCGTGGAACTGTAAAGGCCTGGGTCAGGCCTTGACAGTTCAGGTTTTAAGAGGATTGACCAAAAAATACTCTCTACAAATAGTCTTTCTTATGGAAACACTACAGCAGAGAGTGAAACTCAAACAATTGCATCGCTCGTGCTATTTTTCTAAAGCTTTTTATATTGATCTTTATGGTACTGTTGGTGGTTTAGCTTTGTGGTGGAACGATTGCTTTACGTTTGATATTCTCGATTCCTCTAAGAATATGATTGATACTTGGTGTTCTGACCTTTCCTCTAGCAAATATTGGTTTATGTCGTTTAATTATGGCAGACCTAATACTTCAATGAAACATGACTCTTGAACTAACCTATTGAACCTAACCCTTAAAAGAAATAACTCTTGGTTAGTTATTGGGGACCTGAATTTGATTGTGAAGCATGAGGAAAGACGGGGTAGTAACCATCCTGATCTTTGGCAAATGAATCTCCTTCGTGTCTTCATTTCCGAGGGTAGCCTCTTAGATCTTGGCTTTAAGGGTAATCCTTTTACTTGGTCTAACACTAGATTTGACAATGCTAATATCCTTCAAAGACTTGATAGTGCCCTTTGTAATGTAGAAGAGTGTAACATGTTTTCGAATGCCCAAATCATACACGGCCCTATATCTCTTTGTTCGGATCATTATGCCTTGCTCTTGAACACTGATTTCACTCCCCCTAAGCCTCGTCTCTTTAGGTTTGAAAATTTTTGGACCACCGAGAAGGGTTGCTATGATGTCATTGACCACTCCTGGTATATCCCTTCTCATGGGAATCTCCCTAGTGTTTTCCAAAAAAAGATTTGGTGTTGCACTTCTAACCTCTCTTCTTGGAGTAAAAGTAAAATTAGCATTAGGAGGTCTCGAATCTCTTCTTTAACCAACCTCCTCATCTCTGTTCAAGCGAGAAACCTGTCTACCTTTCACAATAACCAGGAACTTTTGATAAAAAAAGAGCTTGCCATGTTATATAAAAATGAGGAAATTTTTTGGCATCAATGCTCTAGGATTAAATGGCTGAAATTCGAGGATAAAAATTTCTCTTTTTTCCACACATCGGCTACCCAAAGGAGGCAAAAAAGCTTGATTATTTGCTTAAAGGACTCTCATGGTGTTTGGGTCGATGATGAGAGCTCTCTCAAGCACCTTATTCATACTCATTTTAAGCACATGTATTCTGCCCGTTCCAATTCTGATCCTTCTGCCATTATTCAATGCATCCCAACTTTGGTCACGGAGGAAATGGCTAATGACCTCTTGATTCTTATTTTCGATGAGGAAGTTAAGAGGGTCACTTTCGATTTGGGCAGATCCAGTGCTCCTGGGCCGGACGGGTACCCGGGCCTTTTCTTCCAAGATTACTGGAATCTAATCTCAAAAGACCTTTTGATGCTGGTTAGGAATATGTTTATCTCTGAACATGTGTTAGAGGAGATTAACAAAACTTACATCACCTTGATTCCTAAGAAACCTAACCCTTGCGACATCCATGACTTTTGCCCTATTAGTTTATGCAATTTTGCATACAAGGTTTACTCAAAAGTCTTAACTAATAGGTTGGAACCCCTCTTGGAACACTTAATCTCGGATAATCAAGGCACTTTCGTGCATAACCGTAGTATTCAAGATAATATCATTATAGCACATGAAGCCTTTCATTGTCTTAAAACCAATCTGAGGAAGCGCAACTAATCTATGGCCATCAAACTTGATCTCCGGAAAGCTTATGATATGGTTGACTAGTCTTTTCTTGAAAAAGTCATGATCAAGCTTGGCTTCCCAGTTATATGGGTTAACCGTATTATGAGCTGTATCCGTTCCACATCATATGGTATCCTCTTTAATGGTCAGCCGCTTGATTTTTTTTTAGGGAAAAGTACACATAAGTACCCTGTGGTTTACCCGTTTCCAAAAACAGACCGTGTGGTTTTAAAGTTCCAAATTCAGTACATGTAATTGCAATTTGGGGACAATTTTAGTCCCGGGCAGCATTTTAGGCTGACCGGCCACCTGTTCATGCCACATCAGCGCCATGCCGCCACACCACTAACATGTCATTTTCTTTTTTAAGGGAATTATATTGGCAAATTTCAATTCAGTCCCATTCCTAATTAGAAACCCTAATTCGAAAAAAAAGGAAATTTCTAACCGGAGACGATTGGAACGGCCGGGGCGACACGTTTATAGTCTACACCAGTGATTCCAACGCCGGCGACGAGAGGTTGACGAGCTACGGGAAGCATGGTAATGGAGAGCCCAATGTGTTTGCTAGCTACGACAAGGGCTCGAACGTCATTGGCTCTGATTTCACCAATGCCGGCACATAGATGTTTACTTCCTACCGGGAGCAGTCCAACGTCGGAGATGACTCTAGGCCCTGTGCCAAGCCAAATCAAATTTAATAAAACAAATTTGCCAAGCGGTGCTAGGTTTTTGGGCTCAGGGACGTACTGGTCGCCCACTTCCGTTCCCTCCACACTAACGTCCAGGACCTCGGCACCTCCTCCTACTACTACATCGCCGTCAACGTCAGTCGCCTCGTCTCCACCCCCTCGGGAGACGTCGAGATCAGCCCACCTCCGGAGCTCGATGTGAAGAACACTGTTGCTAATTTTCTTCCATCTGGTCCACTCGCCCTCGTCCGTGTAAAGCACCATATCCGTGGGGAGCAAGCTGTGGTGTATGAAGTGAAGAGACGCCTTAGTGGCCACCGCTCGCACTTCCTCCCACTCCGAGAAGCTGTGGTAGAGATTTCTGAACTTCATCGCTGCCACGCTTCCGCTCGCACTTCCTCTTTCTCTTGAGCTCTAGGAGAGGCGAAGTTTAGGCCGGAGGAAAGGCGAATTCGCGGCGGCGGTAGTTTAATAAAATATTCGGCAATTAATAAAATAAAAAATTAAGGGGCGGAGGAGAGCCGTGAGCAGTTTGAAGACGTCTTGTTGGCGATAGGAATTTAATTATGTTTTCAAATAATTAGAGTTAGGGATTAAAAAATTTTTATTTTGATGGAACAATTATAATTCAAAAATAGGACTGAAATTATAATTTGCCAATCCAAATCACCCGGGCAAGGTAAGAAAGAGAAATTGACGTGTCAGTGGTGTGGCGCTGATGTGGCATGGACAGGTGGTCGGTCAGCCTAAAATGCTGCCCGAGATCAAAATTGTCCCCGAATTACAACCACAGGTACTGAATTTGGAACTTTAAAACCACACGGTCTGTTTTTGGAAACGCGTAAACCACAGGGTACTTATGTGTACTTTCCCCTTTTTTTTAAGTCTACTTGTGGCATTAGACAAGGGGACCCGTTGTCTCTTTTTCTCTTCTTATTTGTCTCTAATGCATTGGCGTATTTTGTCAAACATTTCCAAAGTTCCAATATCATCCACGGCTTTCCCTTTAATCATCACCACCCTCCTATCATGCATATCCTATTTGCTGATAATACTCTTCTCTATGGAGAGGTGTCCTACAGTGAGGCGAGGACCCTTAAATCCCTTCTTACTAGTTTCTCCAATGTCTCAGGACAAGAGATCAACTTCTATAAATCTAGCATTTATTTTGCTAAATAAGAAAAGGAGTCTCACAAGACTAGTATCTGTAACATTCTTGACATGAAAGCTATGGACTCTAATGATAAGTACTTAGGTCTCCCTTTCTTTTGAGGTCATTCTAAGTCTGAGGCCCTAAACTTTATTTTTGATAGGATGGTGAGCAAGACCGCTAGTTGGAAACTTAAACTTTTATCCATGGCTGGTCGGGAAGTGATGATCAAAGCCGTCCTTTCCTCTATCCCAAGCTATGCTATGCAAGTTGTACTCTTTCCCGCTTCCTTTTGCTCAAAAATGAATAGCCTTTTTGCCAAATTTTGGTGGTCAGGGAACCCTGATACCCGAAAGACTCATTGGGTTAGTTGGAATAAACTGTCTAACTCCAAGGCTAGTGGCTGTTTGGGCTTCAAAGATTTCCATGTCTTTAACATTGCCTTGCTTGCCAAATAAGCTTGGAAACTCCTCGCGAACCCCTCTTCTATCTGTTTTCAGATTCTAAAGGGTCTCTACTTCCACAATTCTAACTTTTTAATGGCTACCAAGGGTAGTAAACCTTCTTGGATTTGGGCAAGTATTTTGGAAGGGCGTAATGCCCTTGCCCAAGGCTTAGTCTCTAGGATTGGTAATGAACTTTCCACTAACATTTGGGATGACCCGTGGATCCTGTCGCTTCCCGGAGCCCATCTCTCTTCTCTTAAACCCCCCAATTTCCCCTACAATCGTGTCTCTAACCTGATTTGCTTCAACTCCCTGACCTAGAATTAGGAAATCATCCATCACCTCTTTTCAGCTCATAAAAAAGAGGTCATTTCCAAGATCTACATAGGCAATTCTCATACCCCTGACAAGATTATATGAAAACATAATTCATCTGGAGCCTACACTGTTAGCAAAGGCTATCAGACCCTCAAATACCAAAACTTACAGGCTGTTAACACCCATGCCAGCTCTAGCAACCCTCCAATCGACCCTGGGATATGGAAGCAAATATGGAAACTTAAAGTCCATCCAAAGATCAGAAACTTTATATGGAGAGCTGCCAACAATTGTCTTTCGGTTGCTAAAAGCCTACACAGGAGGCATCTCTCCCCTTCTCCTATTTGTGTTATTTGTTCCAAGGAGAATGAATCGGTGTGTTATATGCTCTTCGATTGTGATCATGCTAGAGCTTCATGGTTTGTGGGTCATTTTAGTCACAGCTTTCACCAACATGCTTTTACGTCTTTTGGGCGTTGGCTATCCGTGATCTTTAGGTTGTTAAACAATGTAAACTCTATACATTTAGTCCTTCTTGCAATGTTTTTATGTTGGCAAATCTAGAATGCGAGGAATAAGTTTGTGTTTGAGGGTATTTGTCCTTCTCCTCTTAGGAATTCTCAGCTTGCTCATAAGTCTTATAATGATTTCATGCAGGCAAATGACCTCAGGGCTATTGCCTTTGTACTAATTTTGGACCAGGAAACTACGTGGACTCCTCCCGAGTTGGACGTCACAAAGTTCAACTGTGATACTTCTTGGTGGGATATTTCTTCTCCGGCAGGAATGGTCACAGTTGCTAGGAATGATGTTGGCCTCGTAGTTAGAGGTAGATCGATGCATAATGCTAATTCTTCCCCCTTGAAGCCGAGCTTTTAGCTATCAAGTTGGCAGTGGATGAAGTGACTTTGAACTTTTTGAACAAGAAGACCACCATCGAGACGGATTGCAAGCTCGCATCTATGCTTCTTCTTGATGCGAACCCTATTTTGGATTGGCATTTAGAACACCTTGTTATGTCCATTAGAACTTGTCTCTTTTCTCTCCCTCTTTGTATTTTGAGATTCATATCCCGTTCAAACAATCGTGTTGTAGATTATTTGAGTAGGATTTGTCGTCTTGACTCTCTACCGTGTAATTAGACCTCGTGTATTTCTCTTGAGGTTTCGAATTTGTTGTATCTCGATTTCCAGTCTTAATATATGTGTTTGTTTTTCTAAAAAACAAAGATATCTACCCGTCCCGTCCAGTTCCTGGTATCACACGCTTTACTTCCTTCCTTCCTTTTTTTCTTCTTGATTTTTTTTTAATTCTGGAGAAATGATACAAGTCATTTACGGTTCTCAATTTGAAGAAATTGGCTTCTAACTGCTTCTGAGAAGCTCGTAGTGACCTCGGGCCTCTCGATAGCTCGTGCTGGTCTCGGCCTCAAGCCTCTCGACTGCAACTCGTGGTCACCGGGAAAGGGGGAAGGAAAGGCCACAGCTCGTGGTGGTCTCAGCAGCCCGTGCTTGTCGTTTTTTTGGTTTGGAAGGATGGGAAATCGAAAATTAGGTTTTCAGTTTTGGGAAAATTAAGGGTTGGGTTAGGGAAACTAAACAGACCAGAAAATTCGGGTCTAATTTTTCGGATTGACCGGTCAGTCGGACTGGAAAAACTCCTATCAGTTAGGTTGGCGTACTGATTAGTCTTTTCTGCTCGGTTTATTGTGCAAGTTGGTCGGAATGCCGATTTGAAAATTATGATACTGAGTTGATTTGAGTCGGTTAATATTTTTTGTATAATGTAGTCGTGTTTTATTGAACAATAATTTCTTTTAACTATATACTTGAATTCCGAAAATCTAAAATGAATTCTTATCGATAATCATTCAACTAAGTTTTCTTTTCTTCTTTTATTTTGAACCCGGAAGCTGCCAAAAGGCCACCAGATGGATCAGCAAGGAGTATGAGATACTCACGGTAGCGTCACTGATGACACGGTGATAAAGAACAAGTGCAACGTCATTACTTATTCGTGGGCCGTGGCAAAACGGTCTTTTTAATTTTGATTGAACATCTGATGGTCTCTGCTTACTTCAATGGTTTGGAGCAGCCCATGGAGTAAACAGGGCACAGAAACAAAGCCCACGATGGCATCCGAGTTTAAAAAATAAAATAAAAACTTTTTTTTAGAAGAATAAAATAAAATAAAACTTTTTAGTGTAACAAGCACATGATGAATTAATTTTACACTTTACCTATATTTAAACTCTAGATTTCTATCAAATCTTGTACACCTTATAACAGTAGATTAAATGCTCTTTAGTAATTCAAACTTTGATATTATAAAAAGTTAATCGTTGTTCAGCAAATTTTTGTGTAAAATCAAACTGAAAAAACATATATTTCCCACACAACTACACAGTGACCGGCGAGTCTCAAAAACAATGAGAACCATCTCGCTGCTCCGGATCCGAACCGCCGTCTCCCCAGCGCCGCTCACCTCTCCCGTCAACCGGCGACCGGTCGTCCGTCCAGCCGGGATCGCCCTTCCTCCTGCTCGCTATCACTCCCCCCTTTATTCAAGTGCCCCTGGTAAAATCTCCAAACCCCACAACGCTTCCAATTTTTAAAGTCAACGGATAGATTTAGAGACGAAGGACAGTTCGGTAAATGCACGCCCGCTTTTGAACTCTATTGGCCCAATTTTTCCGGGTGGATGCCATGTGTCGCGAGGGTATTTGCCCTTGCGTTGACGTTCCCACCAATAACCCTACCATAGCTCATTTCAGCTGAAACCGCAAATTAATTATATATAAAAAAAAATAATCCAATAAATTAAACCTTGTCTCTCCCGCTTCTTGGCGTTTTGCCCTTTGGGGTTTGAGCAGGAAGGAGCTGGCGGTCGTCGTCCTCGATGGCGGACAGGCAGCCGGATCCTCGTATAGAGAGGATAGCCTCATCTATTAGGGTCATTCCTGACTTCCCTAAACCAGGTAACCGCCGTCGCATCGCATGCTTCTTGGATAGATTTAAAGCATTGTCGTTTAAGAATTGTTGCGTTTGATTTACTTGGATTCGCGGATGTAGGGATATTGTTTCAGGACATAACGACACTGCTCTTGGATACACAGGCGTTCAAGGACACGATCGATCTGTTCGTGGAGAGGTACAAGGATAAAGGCATTTCTGTTGTTGCAGGTAACTAACTATCTACACAAAATTTTGAGAGAAATGGATGTGTGCTTTGTGATGTTTCAAGTTGCATTTTTCGAGTTTTGTTGATATCAGCTGTGCTAATGATCTAGAAAATTGAGTGATTGGTCTGTTTCTGAGATAAGTTGTCGTGTGGTAGTTGATGTCACATGTGTGGAGGTTATAGAGAGCAGTGTTTTGATAGTTGACTGGAGGCAGTGAAGCGGTGGATGGCAATTAGTTGATGGCTTCTCTGAATAGTTATTTGCTGCATTATTTCTCGTGTGCTGGCATAGTTATGGATGCAAAACGCAAGATCGAATGGGACCATGACACTATGTGGTAAGCAAAGTGATAGGGAAACCATCCTTTCTTCCGCGTCCACTTTTCTGCATTGCTTCCTAGCCGAAACTGAAAAAAAAATGAAGTGTAAGCTAGAGAAATAACATGAGATAGCATAAGATGGTTGACGTGGAACCATAAAATGAGGGTAGGGGACGTCAATTTGTGTCTCTTAGATCCCGGAGGAAAGAGGAAATGTGGCATGGTGGTGGTACTTGCAATTGCGATTGGTCTGGTTTATTGTAGGAATGTTTGCTCTGCTACTGTACGAGGTGTGTGCAGTGATATTCTTTGTCACATTCTTCTGCAGGTGTTGAGGCCAGAGGTTTCATATTTGGTCCACCCATTGCACTGGCTATTGGGGCTAAATTTGTACCCATGAGGAAGCCCAATAAGTTGCCTGGTAACTAACCTATCCAAATGATATGGATTATATTACAGGTTACTTTAATTGCACTTTCTTTTGCAATTGATGATTCACATTCTCATGAATATCGTGACTTTATTCCCTTCTCCTGTAATCACCATCTAGCCAATTGACATATTTTCTGTGTGTTTAACTGGCCTTTCTCTGCATTTACTAGGGGAGGTTATTTCAGAGGAGTACTCTTTGGAATATGGAACAGACATAATGGAGATGCATGTTGGGGCTGTACAACAAGGAGAACGTGCTCTCATCATCGATGATCTCATAGCTACTGGAGGGACCTTAGGTGCAGCTATAAGGCTTCTAGGTAACTGCTTGCGGACAGTCTCCATAGTGTAGTTCATTTCCCCTCCTCTGATCACTGGTCCAGAGCTTATCGTGTGCTCCAGATTGGTAGGAACACCTTTCCATTCAATCTATCACCAAAGAGCTCTGCTTACTATGTGATCATGATTCCTGCTAGTGGAGATTTATGCTCTGTACAACTTGGGCTTTTAAGCTTGAGACAACTCCACACCATTGTCATCTGTCTTCGCTGAGGTGTTTGATGTTTTTGTTGATATGTTACATGTGCAAAGGACACAGTTTCTGACATAGATAAGATATCCTACGAGCATGTTTCATTCAACCGTTTCACCTTCCTGCAGCATAGTGTCTTTGCTTGTATAACCTGTCTTTCCTATTGCAGAGCGTGTTGGCGTCTGCGTGGTTGAGTGTGCTTGTGTTATTGAGTTGCCAGGACTGAAGGTACTCCATGATTTCTGTGCTCGCTGTTTGTGTAATATCCTTCAATGTGGCTTTATGTTTGATGTCTTCAGGTTTACTTTTGTACCGTTTTCTGTTTGTCCATCAGCAATACAAACTGGAAGCGGTTAAACTATTTCTATGATTTATCAGTCTGTTTCAAGATGGAATTTTTCTAGTCTGAGTAAAAGTACTGGAATTAGGACTGCATATTATATGTTGGGAGCTTTAACCAAAAAGCCTTGTGCACGAGATATCAAGGAAGTTTCTGTTGTCTAACATTCAATTCTCTCATTGTCCATTTCTGCTTGGAACAACAATCTTGCTCCTTGGCTCAAAGTTATTAACCTTACAGATGCCTTACCCTGCATATTGGGAGAATAAGATCGCTCTAGCCTTTGCTCTTCTCCTGCCCGAAGCAAAAATATTTAAATCTGAAAGAATAAACTGCAATTTGAAGCACTTAAATGGAAATCTCTTGATACATTTAATTTTAGACAAAGTGCATCTGTCCAATCTGGTGGTGTCATTGTTTTCTTCTTATACTCCTGAAATGTTCGTGCTCTTTCTCCATCAATTTGAATCTCTTGTTAATCTTGCATCCAGTTATTTGCTTGTCCATATTTCTGTAATTTCTCTCTTTTTTCTTGTAGGGACGGGAGCGTTTGGGCAACAACCCACTATTTGTCCTAGTGAGTTCAACCTGATCTGTGTGAGCCATTGGTAGAGATCCACACCTTCCAGCATCAGTAGCTTCTTACCATGGGAGCTCTGCTTGAAGGATGATGTGCTACCGGGATCAACTTATAGGTTTGGAGCCGGTTGATATCGATAAACGTGCGTGTAGCGTGGCAATAAAGCAAATTTCTGGTTTAGCTGCAGAATTAGGGAACGATCAGCGTTGACATATGGTTCTACCGTAGATGACCAGAAATGCTTGTGTGCTTATGTGTCCAATTCGTTTCCAATCTAAGCGTTGATCATATAAACAAGATTATGCTAAAGCACTGGTGTGCTTAAACTTGTAACCTTGCATCATTTAAGATATTCGACTTTCCAATACTTCCCGAATTTCTTAAGCGATGGACTGAAGAAACAAGAGTGAAATTAATGCATTTCAATTGTGAGTCTTAGACTCTTTAAAGATGGGTTCAAGTGAATTGAGCTCGATACTAAATAAGAATTCTCATGACTTGACATTCACCAAGTAAAATTAATTTATGCTGTAATTGATGCATTAACTCACACATCATCTATATATAAACACGCACTAAGTAAAATTCACCAAGATTGTTATTTCACAAAATGAACTTATTTGGATATATCTTTCAATCAACAATTAAGTTTTAAGGGATATACATTGTACTCCAGTTTTGAGTGTGTGACAATTAAGTTTCAAGGGTACTTGTACAATGTACATCCGACGACAAATTATTGCAATACTTTTCTGAAGTACTTGCTATAATTTTCTGCAGATACTCTAGCGTGTAAACTATTGGTTTTCGCATGTAATTAACACATAATTACAATATTAAACCTAGCTTAATCAATCGCATAATTAAGCTAATAAACGGGACCTACTTGTTGAAGCGCAGTCTCGCACAGGTCTTGAAGTCCATTGGTCTTGCAACGTTGTTGATGAGTCGCTAGTCGAGGTCCGATCACGTTACAAAAACGAACCGGAGCCTATTTTCCACGACTGGACCTATCCGCATATCTTGGAAAATATCAAGTACTAAACTGATATTTTCCTACACGAGTGGTTATCTCGACAGGGCCCACCCGAGGGTAGAGCCCGCCCATAACTGTCGAGCTTGGCTTGCCCGGGAGCAGGGCCCACCCGTAACCGTCGAGCTGGGCCCGCCCGGAGGCAGGGCCTGCTCGTAAACGGTTTAGACCAGCATGTGGTCGCTCGTGGCTCGTAGCCCGTAGCTCGAAGCTCGTGGCACGTGGCACTGATTACGGTTGACGGGGAGCCCCTATTTATAGGGTTGGAAGCAGCTGAACGTAAGCTGCTGACAAGCAGCTAACACGTATCGCCACGTGGCTCATCACGTGGTTCAACGTATTGCAAGCCTGAACCTAGCAGCTGAGTCAGCAGCTACGTAAGCAGCTGACTAAGCTGCTTGCTTACTTTCAAGCTTATCCATTAGGATAGTGCTTATCCATTCGCTGATGTCAGCGCCTATCTATACGGATAATGCCGGTTCGCTAACTGGTATAATATCCGAGCCCAATTGACCCGAGCCCAAATTTGCACAATGATGAATGCAATCCGGGCCCGGAGTCCAACAATCTCCCACTCATTCATCATCAATCACAATTGACAATGGATGAAATTTGGGCCTATGACCAAAATTTACACTCATTCATTATTGATCACAGTTAATAATGTACAGATAACGGTTTTTATATAGGCGGTCGTGCGACTAGCACACGTCGAGTCTGTTGAGCTAAAATTCAGAAGCACCGACACACGAGCAAGCTGAATAGTAGCATCTCAACATCTCACATATAATAAAGTGTGCTTTTACCCCAGGACTCATATCACATTCCATTGTTCACACAATGATTTCAAACAATTTTATTCGTGTTCACTATTGTACTTTTCAATACAACTGGTATACCTGAACAACGAACCTCGAAATGTGATGGACAGAGTTCCTTCTCCCTTAACAATATTCTTTCCATAATGATTTAGCTGCTTTTCTAATTAGCCCTGCCAGGTCGAATCAATATGTCATAACCTCTTCATGAACTAACTAAGATAGCAGCACTAAATCATACTTCTAGAATATGTTTAGGATCTTAAGGGTATATATCGGGAATCACAGTTCTCGAAACATGGTCTCACACTAGGGATAGTGAAATCAATGAACATTATTATCCCATCCGATGGTCGAACAGCACACAAGATACATATTCTCGTGTTATGGTGTAAATTCTAACTAATAGGAATACATGTCAATCAACACCATACTAGAGTCATAGCCACAGCTTAACTCTAGGCTTTAAGACAGAAGGTATGATAAGTTCCACTTAATACTTATCATAGGATTATAGAAAATCCAAATACAGTAACTCATTACTGTATTCCTATATAAATCTTGCTCTCATAGCAAGACGGCATTATCGCCGTAGGATATTGCACATCTAAAATATCCAACAGCTGCCTCAACTCAATCGAGAATCAACGTATTTGACTCCCACTGAGGTAAACACCCGTGTGAGTGGGCTACTTTTCTGTCTGACATGATACGCAAGGTGTTCATATTGCCAAAAACAAAACTTCTTATTTATAACTGAAACTGTAGTAAACTAATGACTTTACACATTTCTCAAACACTTTTTGAGATAATGCTTTGGTCATAACGTCTACAACCATATCACACATAGATATATGTTTCATACACAATCTTTTAGAGTTTTCTAAATTTCTAATGAAATTTAGTAACTCTACGCTTAGCCCTGCAATGGAAACACAAATCCTTCGCATAAGCTACAGCGACTTGATTATCACAGAATACTCACAACGAGTATTCTGTAATAGCATTCAAATACTTTAAAATTCCCTTGACAGTTTTCTAGTGAGCATAGCCTAAATTCTATTGATATCTACTTATAATGCACATAGCACAGTAAATATCAGGTTGCGTACACAACACAGTATACACCAAGCAACTAACTGCTTTGGCACAAGGAATCATTTCCATATTCCCTATTTGTTTAGTCGTAATTGGACACAAAACCTTACTCAAATTATGACCATTTACTAATAGGACATACTTTGGATTACTATGATCACAATTGAAATGTTCTACTACTTTACGAACAGACGTCTCTTGTGAAGGAGACATTGTCCTCTTCGAACAATTTCTCGAAATCACAACTTCGAGTATGTAATCAGTTTCACCCATGTCTATCACATCAAAGTTGGAAGAAAATCAAACTTTGATTTCGACAAGTAGTCCTATGTCATTTACGGCCAAGAGTATGTCATCAATATACAAAGTAATGATGACAAATATCTTACCTGATCGCTTAACATACATACAGTGGTCTTCATCTATCATAATATAATCATGGCCAATGATAGTATTATGAAAACGAACATACCACTATCTAGATGATTGCTTAAGGCCATAAATTGAACTATTCAATTTGCAACCTTTTGTTTGCAGCCTTTTTGGATGTAGCCCTCACGCTGAATCACACAGATTTCTTCATCCAATTCTCCAAAGAGAAAAGTAATCTTAACATCCATATGATGTAATTCTAGATTCATGTTAGCAATCATAGCCAAAATGACCTTAATGGACGTGAATCTAACAACAGCAGCAAAAATCTCCTCATAGACAATTCCTGCATGTTGCTTGAATCCCTATGCAACCAGACAAACTTTGTATCTTTCAACACTGTTGTCTGCATTGCTCTTGACCTTGAGAATCCACTTATTCCCAATAGTCTTACGTCCTTTAGGTAGATCAACCAAATTCTAAACTTGGTTTTTGGTCATGGAATACATTTCTTCCTCTATCGCATTAATCTACTCAACCTTTCATGGAGATGACAGAGCACTAGACACATTTCTGGACTCATCTACATCCTGAAGTATGGTCAGTAGAACTTCACCCGAATCACCAAAATTTTTTTTTCAGTGATATTAACGAGGCATTAGTCTCACCTTTGATAACAAATCTTCGGTGAAGTATGCTAGTTCTACTAGACCTACTAAATTCCTGATTCTGATAAATATCTCTCATATATTCATCGTATCTAGGAACCGTACTTAATACTAGACAGAAGTTCCGCACTCCCACTGGAATAAGGAACTATAAGCCTGTTAGGATTAAGATGAACTATCTTTCGGACCATGTTGAGATGAAAATTACAACTTTCTGCCTCAATTCTCCCACTCGGAAGAAGGGGTCTAAAAGGTTCTGGCTCAACTATTTCATAGAGATCAAGGTTTTCACTAACCTCTCTCAATCTAAGAAATTCATTCTCCCAAAAATAACATTATATGATTCAAATTCTGTTACTTGTCCGTTGTCCAGTTCACATATGAACTTGTATCCTTTAGATATTTCAAAATACCTTATAAGGACACTTGTTCTACCTGTCGGTCCTAATATACCGAAAGCACTTGAGGTAGAATAGACGTAGGACACATACCCCATAGCTTAAAATAGGATAAATCAAATTACCGATATGTCCATATTTCATCAGGGATGGTAGTAACAGACTTAGAGGGTACATGATTAAGAACATATATGGCAGTTAGGAGCACATCTCCATATTGGCAAATTTGCCTCTGCCATCATAGATCTAACCATGTCAAGAAGGATTCTATTCCTTCTTTTAGCAACCCCAATTTATTGGGATGTACAAGGAATGGACAACTAATGTTCAATTCCTTTCATAACATAAAGTACTCTACTATTCATCAGAAAGATATTCACGACCGCAATTAGTTCGCAAAGCCTTTATCTTTCTATCCTTCTGATTCTCAACAAAACTCGTATATCATGAAGCAACTTAATGCCCATGACTTATGAGAAATCAGGTATATCAGACCATATCACAAATAGTCCTCAATTAAGGTGATGAAGTAACATGCACTATGTGCTGCCCTCACATTCATTTGACCATATATGTCAAAGTAGACTAATTGAAATAGAAATTCAGTTATAGCCTTAGTACCGAAAGGTTTTATTCAAGGCTATAATAGGCATTGTCCAAATATAACCTAACAATGTCATTCTCATATGACAATAAAAAACCTAAAGACATCAAAGTAGATACAGAAATCAGGTTCAAATGAATATCTGGAACAAACAACATGTCATGTAAAAAGAGAGGACACTAACCACGCGGGTGCAATTTACAAGTGTAAATAACCCTTTTTATCCACAGACAAGTTGTTACCAACAAAATAGTTTTTGTTCCAGTCGACAATTGTCGATATTCAACGAATGAACCATGATCTCTAGCTATATGGTCTATTACTCTTGAATCTATCATTCACATAGAATGTGATTCAACAAGGAGGGTGCAAGAAGATACATTAAGCTCATCAGAGTTTAAATGTACCTACTTAAGTATATTGCAATCTCTTGCAAAATATCCCTTCTTAAGGTCAGTTATAACATTTCATCTCAGAAATATTAAACTGACTCTTTTTCTTAGACCTTAAGCTATCTACTTTATATCTTAAGTTTTCAGCCTTTGGATTTTAAGAACCCTTATTCTTTCCTTTTCTTATTCCCAGAGCTATTCAAACTAATCAAATGAGCTTCAGGATAAGATATCATAGCAAGAAGATGATCTTCTTCTAATTCAAGGTAC
The DNA here is from genome assembly GCA_012979155.1 of Hypericum perforatum. Classification (NCBI taxonomy): domain Eukaryota; kingdom Viridiplantae; phylum Streptophyta; class Magnoliopsida; order Malpighiales; family Hypericaceae; genus Hypericum; species Hypericum perforatum. Next base: position 7,719 of record SOPF01024857.1, on the reverse strand, counting down.
CTAGCAACATCCATAAATATTACTAGGTGGTCGGAATGAGTAAGGTTCATCTACATCTGTTCTTAGCTTAGAAGCTAGGAACCGATGATAGAGTGAATCTGTTGCTCACTGCTAAGTACATGACCAGCCTCAGCCAGATCACTAATTATGTTGGACATCATCCTAAGATGTTGCCTCATAGTAATTTCGGGACATTTCTTAAAGGTGTTAAACCTTATTGTCAAAACATAAAGCCTTGACATAGAAAGCTTATCGAATTTACTTTGAGGGCATCTGATGAGTGCCTAAAACACTCATTCGTTGTGTTTATTTCTTAGGATCTTTTTAGACTTTTTAGGATGTTTTAGTCGTTTTCTTGTCGTCTTGCTTTAGTTTTTTTGTTCTTTGTGATTTTGAGTGAGTTTATGCTTTCTTATTATGTTTTTGTGTTTTTAGGAGCTTAGTCTTGGGCTTTAGGAGGAAGCATGGTCGATGGAGCTAAGGCATGGGCGAAATCAAGGTCGTAAAAGTAAGAGGTGCAAGTCTGATGGACATGGCGCGCACCATAGGATGTTGGCGCACGCCATTGATGCTCGAGGCTCGAACGACAGACGTGAACAACCAGACTCAAATGACACAGACGCGAACGACCGAATGTTTGAAGAACTGGCACGCGCCAGAGGCACGAGTAGCGCGCGCCAGTGACAGACAGTGACTGAATTTGGTCATCCCACTTGCTCAAACTGAAGGGAAACATGTGGGGAAGCCAAGACACTCGGGGATTAACTTCTTGTGAGGGTGGCAGACACTTGAGGAAGTCATTGGAGGAGTAGTTAGGATATTAGAATTAAAAACTAATTATCTTAACTTTTGACTTTTGACTTTTGTAATTTTTTGGTAATTTTGGTAAAGGAGATAGCTGAGAGAATACACACGAAAATAGACAGAAAAAAATAGACACTCTCTCTCTCTCTCTCTGCCATGGACGTGAGGAAAGGAAGAAGAAAGCTTCCTTGAACTTTGTTAGCTTTCTTCTCTTTACTCTTCATTTTGTTTTTAAATGTTAAGTATGTTGTTCTTATTTATATTTGAGTTTCCATCAAGTATGTGTGAGTAGTTGATTTTGTGAGTTTAGGACCTAAAAAACTAACATGTAATCAGTTAATTCAAGGGGTGAAAAATGCATGTGAATATGTTCTAGTTAAAAGTTATCTAGATGACTAGGTGCTTAATTAATGAGAAATCTACTTAAGTACTCAGTTATCCACTGAGTGATACTCATAATTTGTTCTTAGCTTAGTTTGAATCAATTAGTGGGGTCGAAAGAACATCTAATTGGTTTAAGTTTAGCTAATGTTCAACTTAGACAAATCTAGCGCGAAGGTGTAGGTTTGTTGCTCTTGGAACACTCGGATCATATACGAACTTAATAAACCCCCTGAGTTGATTGATTTCATGTGTTTGACTGGTTCTGAACTCACTTTTAGTTAAATTTGCTAAATCAGATTGTAAGTTGTTTGTTTTGAACTTTTGAAGACTTTTCACTTTTTTCAACACTTTGGTCCTTAATTTAGAAGTTGTTAGTGTTATAAGTCAACCAATCTTCATAATTTACCCCTAAACAAGTTCAGAAACCAAGTACGAAGCCTAGAAACTCGTTTCCCTGAGGATCGATATTACCGGACTTGCTCAGTGCTACTGCTGTTGAACAGTGGCGCACGCCAGAAGTATTTGCGCGCGCCATTGTTCTTGCTGAAGAACACTGGCGCACGCCAGAAGTATTTGCGCGCGCCATTGCAGACCAAACTCTGGTCCGCACCTGGCTTGACACATTTGGAGCACGCCAAACGCACTAGTGGCGCGCGCCGAAGGGGGGCAGGATACAAAAAGAAAGAAAATCTTCAAGTACAAATCAACAGCACACTTTGGACAAGCACAAAAGGAAATCCACATTCGAGGAACTACTGAAAGAAGTGAATCAAATTTGGCGCCGTTGCCAGGGATACTGAGTAAATAGTGCTCAATTTAGTGAACGAACTTGGTTAGGAAATTTTAATTTTTGTTACAAAAAAAAAATTAACAAAAAAAATTAGGTTTAATTTTTAGTTACTTGCAAAACAAATTACGTGTATGCTCTTAACCAGGTCCACTAAAAATTTTCCATTAGAATTTGAAGTGGACATCACTCGATTTGAAAGGACATTGCGTAAGAAGTTAAGGGAAGAAAGGATGGATCAACGACAAGAAGGACAAGGAGCTGAGGCTCAAGCTCCTCGACAATCTCTATTGGACCATGGAAGACCGACATATGAAGGAGCAAAAACAGGAATCCAGCATCCAGCTATTGAAGCTGATCACTTTGAAATTAAGACGTCAGTGATTCATATGCTTCAAGCATCAAGTCAGTTCTATGGATTACCTAATGAAGACGCAAACGACCATCTTGGAAACTTCATGGAATTAGCTGATAACTTCAAGTATCAAGGAGTTTTGGATGATGTCGTTAAGATAAGAATGTTTCCATATACGCTTAGGGACAAGGCCAAACTGTGGTATAAGCAACTCAAGGATACTCCAATAACTACTTGGGCTGAACTTGCAAATGCTTTTCTGGATCAATATTTCCCATACTCAAGGACAAGTAAGTTAGTCAAGGAGATCACAAATTTTGAACAATATGAAGGAGATTCTTTGAGTGAAACTTGGGAAAGATTTAAGGGATTGCAGAGGAGTTGCCCACACCATGGTTTATCGAAGGAGACCTTACTAAAAACTTTTTATTTTAGCCTTTCACCGACAACAATGGGAACTGTAGATGCTGCTTCTAATGGGAATTTTCTGAGAAAGGAAAGAGATGAAGCCTACCATATTTTGGAAGAGTTGGCAGCAACAAACAGAATAATCGCAAATGAGAGAAAAAAACAGCCAGTCAGAGAGCTTAGAGAACTAACTGAGTGAAGTGAGAAGAGAGGAATGATTGAACTTGATGCTTCCTCGGCATTACGAGCTCAGGTAGATTTAATGGTAAAATAGTTACGTGACTTGACCTGTAGCAAGGTTGATGCTGTTGCTATTCAACAAAATTGTGAAGCATGTGGCAACATTGGCCACGACATTAGTCAATGTGCCATGATGAACCAACAAACTGAGCCAGTCAATTTTGTTAGTGGTCAAGGACAAGGAGGAAACAGGATGGGGAACAATCCATATTCTTCAACATATAATCCTGGATGGAGGAATCATCCTAATTTCTCATGGAAAGATAGGAGCAACGACGATAACCTGGCAATTATTCCTGATAAAGGACTACTATTACGTGCACCACAACAAGGACCACCTGGTTTTCAACCACGTGGATTTTTGGGAGAAAGAATGGGGGCCCTAGAGGAAAGATTTGATAAGGTAGAGAAATTTATCCAACAGACCGGAGAGTCATCTACTAACCAAAGCCAAATCTTGAAGGCCTTAACAAGCCAAGAGGCAAGGCAAAATAATTTGGAACAATTCCTTAGGGGGCAATCAACTGCCAAGCGAAACATGGAAATACAACTTGGGGAAATTGCAAAGGCAAATGCCCAAAGAGCTTCAGGTTCACTCCCTAGTTCTACTGAAGAAAATCCTAGAGATCACGTAAATGCTATCGCTTTGAGGAGTGGTAAAGAATTAGCATCTCAAACAGTCAACAAGAAGGCTAAAGAAAGTGAAGTGGTGGACTCTGACCAAGAAAAGGTTGATGATGTGGTGGAAGAGAGAGTTGTGGTAGAAGAAGAAGTTTACGTATCACCACCCCCAATGATTCCCATTCTACCTTATCCACAAAGGGTAAAGAGAAAGTCGGGAATGGATGAGAAATTTCTCCGCTTTATGGAGAAAATGAAGGATATTCAGATAAGCGTCTCTTTTCTTGAGATGCTAGATCAAGTTCCACACTATGCCAAGTTTCTAAAGGAACTAGTCACAAAGAAGAGGAAGTGGGAAGACAAAGAGACAGTTGCCCTCACAGTTGATTGTAGTTCCCTAATTTCGAAAAATCTTCCTACAAAGCTAAAAGATCCGGGGAGTTTTACTATTCCTTGTTTTATAGGTGAACTCGAGTTTTCCAAGTGCTTATGTGATTTAGGCGCAAGTATTAACTTGATGCCTTTATCTACATTCCAGAAACTAGGATTGTGTGAAGTTAAGCCAACTTCCATGCTACTTCAGTTGGCAGACCAAACAATAAAGAAGCCATTCGGTGTGGTTGAGGATGTCCTGGTAATAGATAAATTCATCTTTCCAGTTGACTTCGTGGTTCTGGATTTTCCTGTGAACAAGCTTTGACCACTGATTCTTGGCAGACCATTCCTTAACACGGCACACGCGTTGGTTGATGTTCATAATGGAAAATTGGTCCTCCAAATAGGAAAGGAGAAAGTTGAGTTTAAAATGAATAGTGTTATGCGTCATCCTCTTGATGAAGAGATATGCATGAGGATTGATGTTGTGGAAGATTGTATCTTCGAGTTTTGTAAGAAAAATATCTCGAAAATAGAGGATACAGAAGAAGAAGAAGAACCACATGAAGAAGTGCAGAATGGGGAACAAGTGAAGGAGGAAGTTGACAAGAATTGTTTACTCGAGGAATTGGAAATTCAGTTGAAATATCGAACTCCACCCTCAATTGTGAAAGCTCCATCCTTGGA
>SOPF01024854.1:0-22799 GCA_012979155.1 Hypericum perforatum | reverse complement strand
TCATCACCACGATAAGGAAAAACGCAGGAGTAGAAGTCCGACACTACTTAACCCAAAGGTTACCAGAGAGACAGAAACATCTACCAAGGTAGGAGAAAAAAAAAACTGAGCAACCCCTAACTCATAGAGTTTCCCTGATATAGGAATCAGGTTGCAGTCGCCGACCTCATCAAAAACCTACTCCAGTAAACTCACCCGCGTGGAATAAACCTGAAGTAGTAAAAGAGTCCACTGCAAAAATAGTCACGACAAAGGACAATTTAATAGATTATTTTCGTGTGAGAAACACCAAACTTTTTTTTAGACACGAGAAACACCAAATCTCGATCAACTAATTTCGGCCTGCTTAAGATAATGCAAACTAGGTAAAAGTTTACACGTTATGTCATATGCACATAACTAAGATCCAGATCAAAATGGGACGAGTCCAGTCAAATTCAGATCAAAATTAACATAAAAAGATTGCATATGAAGTATGGTTATGTATCATATGTGTGAATACCTTGGTATCACCAAATCAATGTGCTGCGAGTCCGCATCCTAATTATTAGAAGGCAAAAATGATATAAGTAAAAGAAACCCAAAAATGATAAAAATAAAAAATGTCTCGCACTTTTTTTTGGGTGAAATATATTGCTATGGCGATTTCGGGACGGGTCCAAGAATTACGGTATTTAAACCCCTCCCAATCATCATTGTGGGGGATCGATCCGTAGACCTCCCTACCGAGCATAACCCCATGCTACCACTGCGCCAACCAACGATTGGTAATGTCTCGCACTTTTATCCATCTAAATTATAACATTTTAATGACGAAAGACAATGTAAAAATGGTTAATATTAAAAAAATCTACAATTTCTCAATATACAGATTAAGTACTTCAAACTAGAAAAATCTCTACAAATATTCAAAGTTGTGTTCACATTATCATCACAAAATTCCATACAACTATGCTGAATAGCTGGACTAAATGGCATAGACAATCTGCTATATTTCATTAGGTAATTCAAATGCAATTAACAATCTATAGACTTGCCTATACTTACATATTGATTATTACTCAATTCAATATTACGTCTAATTGCTCCAAAGATCACATCGTACATGACAAGATCTTCTATTTTTTACATTTTTTCCTCTGCCAAATATAATCTATACCATTTGGACCGTCACAATAGTTTCTATCGAAGCTCAACAAGAATTTTGTTGTCATATTATGATTGTTCTACAAAAAATTATGACTTACAAGAGAATGATAAATGACCTGAAAATGGTAATACGTAAATAAATGAAACTCAAATAATACGTAAAAAATAAACTAAATTTACAAATGACTAACCTCTTTTAGAAGTAGAATTGAGAATAGTAGCACTTACCTCGTTAAGTGAGGGCTACTTTTGAATATCACAAAAGTTTAGTAAGTAACTGATACATTTTTTATTTAAATAGTCAATAGCGTGCACAAAGCATCACAAAATTTGGTGACTTCGTGTTGAGCAATGCAAATAACACAGAACTGCATAAAAATGCAAATTGCATAAAACCATATTGCATAAAATTGCATATAGTGGTTTTGTGCAAATTGGATCAAAGAAATAATTCATCTCAACCAATTTTCGTAATGTTACAGTGACACATTTTCACTATGCTAAAAATAATTCAATTTTTAAACTATGTTTAGTCACTTAATGGTAATAATTTTATTCAAAACCTTGTTATCTTTTAATTATTTCAGGGAAAAATCAAAAGGTTGTATCAATATTTTTTGTCCATTAATATTTATATATAAAAAAGACCCAATAGTATAATTTATACGTCTATGCCTATTTTAATTTTTTCTGGATAAAGCAATTTTTTTTAAAACAAATTTGACATTACTTGCTCTATTCCTAGTTGATCAGGTTGACCGTATCACCAAGGACGATAAAATGATAAAGTAATTAACAAGTGATTTTACTTCAGTGTGAACGCGATAATGCCTGTTAGTCTAAACATCATTAATTATATACAAATAAACATGAGGTGGATCCTTGTATTTGAGATCCACACATTCTACATTATTTTCACTTTTATGATGTTCTTCGTCGGCGCATAAATGTATATGCATGAAATATCAAAAGAGGGGCTAACAAGCTTCTAAGGAAAGAAAAAAAAAGAAATTTTTATCAAATATCTTTTCGATATGGTTAACCAACCTTTTAACCAACATTTTCCAATTAGCCACTTTCATAGTCTTACAAACAACAAAAATGAATTTCTACGTTATTGTCCATTTTAAGATTTCAACCAAATGGATCGTCCCTATCTCCTTAATCGTGAGCTAGATACCGACAACAAATACGGAGATAGGAATGATCCAAATAGTAGACATCTTAAAATAGACAGTATTGTAATTATTTATTTTCATTGCCTCTAAGATTGTAAAAATGACTAGATGGTGTATACTGATTAAATTGTATAATCTATTAACCATATTAGAAAGATATTTAAACGAAACTTTTTTTTAAACTTGTTTGCCTCTCATATAACTTCTCATGCATATACATGTCAACGAAAAATAACAAAAAAGAAAATATAACACATAATATGTAAATCTCAAATGAGAGAGTTTGCTCTTGTTTATTTATAAATAGTTAATGATTTTCAAACTAACTAATAATACTGCGATCACAGTAAAACCATGTAATTGTTTTACCATTGTCGATTGTACGATCAAACAAGCTAACTACAAAAAAATAAAGTAAAGAACGATTCCACTAGTGCCCACAAACATAAGGCCTAGGCCCAAGTAGACGAAGCCCATTTGAATGCTACTAAACCTTGTGCATTGGTCATTACTTGAAAATAATTTAACTATAATTTTTCTCCTATAACTAGTCACTTAATAATAACCAATTTTTCAACGAGCCTATCAAAGTTTTGCATAAACTCTTAAAGTATGTTTACACAATTTTTTAAATTTTTCTGCTTTGCACAAAATCGTCAAAAATCATACATTTTAAGGGCAATGAGAAACTATTATATATAGATATGTTTTCTAGCTTTCTATATCCATGTACCGACACATTTCACCCAACAAATTCTATAATATAGTGATTTGGTTGTATTAAACTCGTAGAATATTATAATATGTAATTTTCATTATCATTTTGCAATATCTATCACAGTACAATCTTAATTTCTTTGTGATTTTGGTATTTGTTTTCTAGTCGAAACGTTCTATTCGAACCTGACCAAAATTAGACATGACACGGGATTCACTAGCAAACTTGCTTGCAGGAGAGATCTACATCTAATGCCTCCACGAGAAGATAAAGAGCGACCTTCCCAACAATGCTCGAGAAATGTCCAAGAGTAATTCTTGCTGATTGGACTCTATGGTTTGACTCGAAATTAAGGGAAGCTCTCAGCTCCTTCAGTGGTGACACACAAGTTGTTCTTCTTGGCGCAGGTAGGTGCTACTAATTAGTACATAAGTTAATTAAGATAACCAGGGCTAAGTTCATAAATTGATTCTAATTCATCCAAAATAATCTGATTTAAAGACCCTAGCTTCAACAATTATAAATTGCAACAATGCATTTATAATGTATGTAACTAGTACGTGAATTCATCAATATAACTAAGGCCAAGTTTCACATATCGAGGAAGACAAAAAAGGGGAACACAAAACTTGTAATAATTCTTTTGCAGAAAGTCTTTTGAAGTTTTAAATTGTCATCGCAGTGGAATAGCAATCCCAGTACTATGAAACAGTTCAATGTATTGAAGATAAGTTTGTTTTTGCATGTATTAATTTGGAGAAATAAGATGTCTGGTGCTGATAAAACATCAGGCATGGACACGAGAACATACCGTCTGAGCTGCTTGAAGGAAAGTATCATCTTCGAAGTTGATTTCCCGGACGTCTTAGAAGTGAAAGCCAATCTTGTCGAGCCAGCAATGGAATTTAAAGACGGACATAGTCATCCAGTATTGACAGCAAAATCCCTAGAGTGGTAACTTGATCTTATTCCTGATAGTGCTGCTTGTTCGTTAAAAACGCTGGTTAGCAATTGGCCTGACAAAAATATGAAAACAGCTTTTTCTTGATCTTGTGTATATTTTGTGGACTATGATGGTATTCTATATAGAAACATGATGGACAAAGAATGGATATGGCCTCACACCTTATGAGATCCTCCAAGCCGGCTTCCGTTTCTGACTTTTCAGGATTCACTCAATCAAACAAGGCGGCAGCATTCTTCACAACCTACCGGAATATGCAAACCGAACCTCAGCCCCGCAAGTAGCCTAGAAAGCAACGTATGAGCTCCTGTCCTGCGCAACACAATCCCTAGCAACTCTTCCGCTTCATCTACTTTATAATCCGTACAATCGGATTTACATCCTATAACCAAACAACAAGAACAATTGATCAATTGAACGACGACAACGATAAGACCCGCATCGTAGGCGAATATTTGGGAATATATAAAGCCAATTAATTCATCAAAGGAATTAGGTTCTGCAACCACGAACTAAATTGACCTAATCTAAGCAGTGAAACAGCGATAATTAGGGTACAACTATAACTTACATGGGGAGCGCGCCAGGCGCGTGAAGTAGTACAATGCATGGGGGACGCAGCACAGTACTGTGATGACCCCTATTCTTTTAAAAATTAATTTAATATCGAAAGGGCCGATGTCCATCATATCAGATATTAAACTGATAAGAACATGTATCACACTTGAAATAAGTCAAAAGGCCGAGATAGGTATGAATGATTTAGTGGTAGCTTCGCCATTTTATATTCGCCTGTTTGGTCTGTGCTCCTGCGGGTTTCGATGTGGGATAGGGTTGACGTGTTCCTGGAACCTCTTTCGTCCGGTGAATTGTCACCCTGGAAGCCCGTTACGTAATGGTCCTATTCTTCTCTGATTGCCTCACCCGTTGGGCCAGAAGTTGAATGCAGAGTTTCGTCTAATAGAAGTAATTTTATAATGAAGTAAAGTTGGGTAATTTTCACGGTTTTAACAAAATAACGAGTGATAATGAAAATCATGTAATATTAATTTTACAAGAAAATGGTGCTCCCATAATTCTCAATTGGGGTGAGTAGAAGTTTTTATTTTCCAAGTTTTGTTACTCAACATTGACTCTGGTTATTTTTTGTGTAAACAAAAGAAAAAATTACAATGTCATTTAACGATTTGATACATATATAGATTAATGGTTTAGAATGTATTAAAAAGGTCTATATGATTTTTTTTTTGATATATTAGTAAAGATATGGTTTGATATGTGTACAAATATTAACAAACCAAAGTATAAATTGAGAGATAGCTTACTACCACACTTTGAGTAAAGCGTTAATACCATCTTTTTCCTAGGTAATGACTTCGGATTCAATCCTGGAGAAGTAGAGAGCTCAAGGAAGAGTGTGAGCTAAGGGGTGATTTGGAATGGAGGAAGAGTATCCTATTTATAGGGAACCTAGGACCTTCCACATTCACATCTAGAAACCAATTAAAGAGGAGGTTACAAAGCTCATAAAATCATAAAATAAATAGGTGATTATAATTAAATATTAAATTTATGTTGTTTAAATAACATATAGAAGAGGAAGAATCTTTTAAAACATGAGCTTGTCCAAATGGGAGCCTAATGGAGTTTGGGCCTAGAATTGTTTCAACAAATCAAGCCAAATCCTACAAAGATTAGGCCATGAACTTGGAACAATTCTCACACACTCATAATTTCGTAACTCGTAATTGTACCACCTCTAAGCCAATTTTTCATTCACAACGAGAATTGATTTTTTTCGCAAGTATTTTCACAAAACACCCAAAATCAAATGGTGTGTCTTCCAATCAAAATTAGCTCAATTTTATCTCACAAGATTCGCCTCGGACACAACGGCCGTGAGGTGTATTTCCTTGGGTCTGAACTCAAGCTAGCTTCTGCTATATTTGCTCAAGCGGGCTTCTTCTTCTTGGCCTTGTCTTGGCTTGCCACCTTTTTGCCCTCGGCGTCGAGACATTTGTAGTAATCTTTAGCTCGATGGCCAACCTTGTTGCATACAAAGCAAGCATCGATGAAGCTTTTGTTCGATGCATCTCCCTTGGGGTCATTTGAGTGCTTATGCTTATTCCCTCAAGAGCCTTCTCTAACCTGGACCACATTGGCCTTAGCAACCATACTGCTTGGTTTTTTGTCAACCTTTCGACTATCTTGCTCAATGCACAATTTTTAGATAAGGTCTTTGAGCGTCATTGCCTTCTTCTTATGCTTGAGGTACATCTTGAAGTCCTTCTACGATTGTGGTAATTTCTCAATCACCATTGCCACTTGGAGGGCATCATTGATGGCCATCTCCTCTTAGGCAAGCTTGTGGAAGATCAATTGTAGCTCTTCGCATTGATCCAGAACACTCCTTCCATCAACCATTCAATAGTCGTAGAATCGTCTGACTACAAATTGCTTTGCGCGGAATCGTTAACTTTATATTTATGCTCCAACGATTCCCAAAGATCTTTTTAAGTCTCTTTGGTATAGTACACATTATAAACTGCATCATTGAGGGAGCTCAATATATAGTTGTGACAGAGATAATCCCCATGCATCCATGCACTATGAATCTCGGTTTGTTGTGGATTACTCACATTCTCCTTTGGTTTCTTCTCTTGGAGAAACTGGTTCAAGCTCAAAGCGGTCAAGTAGAAAATCATATTTTGTTGCCATATCTTGAAATTTTCGCTATTGAATTTCTCTGGCTTCTCAAGTTGAGAATACGAGAGCGACATTAGGTTTCTAATACCCGACATCACGGTCTCTGCACCGCTAGCCATCTGCACGACAGCCTCTTCACTCGCCATTTGTATTGGTTGGGTTCACCTCACCGAAATTGTTGTTTTCAGCCATCGTTGCCTATAATCACCAATATAAACTTTCGATAAGCATTCAATATAATTATTAACATCCGCACCAATTATGTTTAGGAATAAATATTATTGACACAACCACATGATTTCGCACGTCAAGAAAAAGTACACCCTTCTTTTACCTCTCGTAGTCCATCGTGACATGATGACTAAATGATTATGCATAACCTCATCGTCTTTATTATTTAAAGAGTATGAGTCATTAGCTTTTTGCAATTCAATATCAATTTCCACGGTTTTCCGAGAAAACAAAATGCTACCAATTTTCTAACATAAAGACATTATTTAAGTGAATTGAATTATACACAGTATTCGTTAAAAATAGTAATAAGTTCATGCAACTCAACCATTTTTTTCTATTCAATTTTATTATCCCGATTAACACAAGAACGTAAGCATGTAAACATCAATTAGTCATCAAGAAACATTTACAAACGTACTAAAATATTAGGTAAATATGAATGATAGTAATAACTAATAAATTAGCCTTATACCATGGAACAACTTACTGGTAATCATCTAATCAATTATTATTATAACTTATTATTATTATTAAATATATATATATATGTATGTGTATATATATATATATATATATATATATATATATATATATCAAGAGCATTCAATCTGCTGCCAGTACAACATCCTCATGCTTTGGATAAAACTGTACGTAGAGATAATATATATATATATATATAATTAACAAAAACCATATTACTAATATTTAAAGTTATACGTAATAAGAATTCAACATTGTTGGAAATATTAGGAAAGATATGGTTTGATATGTGTACAAATATTAACAAATCAAAGCATAAAGTGAGAGATAGCTTAGTACCACACTTTGAGCAAAGCGTTAATACCGTCTTTTTCCTATGTAATGACTTCAGATTCAATCCTGGATGAGACCGCAGTTTCACTGTATGCCCTTAAACTCTTACTATCCGCCATATAGCTTCTGGCCTTCGTGAGTACGAGAGTTCCCAAGATACAATGTCCAATCACGTGAACAAAAACTAGACAAAAATATGAATAATAGGAAGCACTATTGAACACTTTTCAGACCTTTAGTAGCCTTATGACTTCGACACAAATGAAATATGCTATCTAGAGATGGAGAATAGACCAAGAAAGAATGCGGGCTGAGGGATGATTTGGAATGGAAGAAGAGTACCTATTTATAGGCGGCCTATGACCTTCAACATTCAAATCTAGAATTAATATGACCATTAATCTACCAATTAAATAGGAGGTTACAAAGCTCATAAAATCGCAAAATAAATAGGTGGTTACAATTAAATATTAAATTTAAATTATTTAAATAACATCTAGAAGAGGAAAAATCTTCTAAAACGTGGACTTGTCCAAATGAGAGCCCAACAAAGTTTGGGCCTCGAATTGTTTCAACAAATCGGGCCAAGTCCTACAAAGATTAGGCCATGAACATGGAACAATCCTCACACATCTATAATTCCTCAACTCGTAATCACACCACCTCTAAGCCATTTTTTCATTCACACAATAATTGATTTTTTGGCAAGTATTTTCACAAAATACCAAAATCAAATGGTGTGTCTTCCAATAAAAATTAGCTCAATTTTATCCCACTCAGTTGGGTCAACCTCTTCTATTGGTTAAAACCAATTCTCTTACATTTTTAAGAACATCAACTACTGATGCAGCGGGAAAACATATTGTTCAAGAATGATAGAATCTTGTTCTGCTAATTCACAAGAATAATCGGATAACCAAGAATTGAAAGGAAAACCCTAATTTTTATTCATCAAATTAACCGAATAAAACAATATCCTAGATGTCATATATATAAGAACTAAAATAACCCTAAGAGATAGAATTCTAATATAAATAAAAGTACTAATAATCTAAAACTAACAATAAAACTATAAATAATTACTAACAATCTTCATCCTCATCTCTATCATTCTCCCTCGGTTGAAGAAATTTATCCTCGAATTTGGTAATATAGGCTAGTTGTAGATTTTTGTACATGCACTCTTGAACATCTTCGAGCAGCTTGAAGACACTTGAAATCGTCCATTCCAGCAAAACAAATATCTCGAACCTAGGCAACCATAAATAGTGTCCACATGAAAAATCATGAACTCACATCTTCGTGCAACCTTTTTGACATCCTGAGTCTATTCCACAAATTTAACAAAATGGAACCTTCCACATATTCAAACTTGTCAATGCCGAGAAAATCAAAGTGCTCGACATAGTCAATCTCATAACCATGGATAACATGGGGTAAAGGCATATTTAATAACTCACAAGCAACAACTTTTTCAACCTCGTCCTCCTCATCCTCTTCACTAGGGTAAGAGTCATAAATCAGTGTACCCAAGAAGTTAATATGACCAGTACTTAAGAGATGTTGATTCACAAGAACATCATCTTTATTGACCTCATTCTCCTCATCAGGGTAGGAGTCCCACTTGGTTGCGGGCAGCCCGTGTTCAGCCAGTGGTGTCCACAGATTATCAATAGTTACCTCGTTGTCATAGGAGAGATTGTCGATAGTTGGCAGTTGTGCAACATTGGTAGGTTACTGTGTGGTACCCATCCGAGTGACCATGATGTTATGTAGCAAGGTGAGAACTTCGCTTAGTTGTTCCGACAATACGTCGATCCGATGCTCTAGATGATCATGGCTAGTCACCTCCTTTTGCGCGACCCTCTTTGACGGCATCTCAAGGAGCGTAGACTAGTCACTGATACCAACTGATGCAGCGGGAAACATGTTGTTCAAGAACGATAGAATCTTGTTCCGTTAATTCACAAGAATAACCGGATAACCAAGAATTGAAAGGAAAACCCTGTCGATTGGAATTGAGAAAATTCTGTCCCGGTTGTTACAAACATACGATTCATTGCGAGATAAAGAAATAGAAGGAATCTCATCATTTACTTGTACTTGTCGCCTTTACAAGACAAGCAAGATGCAAAATGGCACGACCTGGCAACATAGAAGATGTTAAGATATAGTTTCTATTTAAATTTAAATAGAAACAAAGAAAAGCCTATTCCTTCCTTTTCAAGTTTTAATCAGTATTTTTTTTATCCAATCGAACGAAATAGGAGTTTTCAAATTCAATAATGAAATAGGAGTTTTCAAAAAAAATAAGGAATAAACAAATCATGGATAAATCCAAGCGACCCTAATTTTTATTCATAAAATCAATCGAATAAAACACTATCCTAGATGTCATATTTATAAGAACTAAAATAACTCTAAAAGATAGAATTCTAATATAAATAAAACTACTAATAATAATCTAAAACTAACAATAAAACTATAGATAATAACTAACAATCTTTATCTTCATCTCTATCAACTACAGACTCGAATGTTATGATTCGAGCCCAATAAACACAATGATATCATTTTTACGGCTATTTGGCATGTCACGCAAAGTCGGAAATAAATAACGTAATTGATGACTGACTGCTAAATAGCATAAAAGAAAATTCTAAAACTATCACAACATCAATTATATATTTTAAAAAACACTTCCGTCTAACCTCTCCATCTTCATAACTCAAGACAAACACCAGTTAAGAATAATGCGCATTTTCACTTGGATCACTAACGTCGTCATTTGAACCTTTCACACCCCCGTTCAACCGGCTCGATGTCATGATTTTCTGTGGTCGTTCTCAAGATAGTTCGACTAACGTATAATCCATTAGATATTCATTTATCTAAATAATTAGTTCTCTAGATCTAAATAATGATATGACCTTTATATGCTTTGTCACTGCATAAAGCTTGCTCCTTTTATTACGTCCTCCTTAGGTTATGGTACCGGTGTTAGTTTGTCTAGTCATTGGTTTTTATTTTTTTCTTGTGTTTTGAAAATGGAGAGGGAAGAGGGAGGAGAGGAAGAAGAATGTAATTTTGAAAAGATATAAACAAATTTGTGACAATTTCAGAATTAGCCTCCATGACACGCGAGCATTTTGTCATTCCTTTGCGGGGCGCACCACATGCACAAAAAATGGCATCATCGCAGTGACTCTGCTCGGGCCTCGGAGAGCTATACTCAGAAAATCAAGTGGACTTCTCCCTTAGATAAAAAGAAAACCACCTGGATTTTATTGATAAATCTTAAATTATAAATTTATATGTATCAAATTATCAATTTACAAAATACCAAAATAGACAAATCCCTGAAGTGAAATCAATTACTATTACTTTACATACATAGCGCATATATTCACTTTGATATTCCCCGCTCTAATCCAAAATAAATAGTTAAATATGGCAGTTGCGAGCTTGCTTAACGGTTGATGCACATCACTCCATTACACTGCAAAATGATTCGATATGGCCCCAAGGATATGCGAGGGTCCAAAGGGATGGGAAAAAAAAGTCAAGTAGTTACAATTTAACACAAAGGACAATTTAATAGATTATTTTCGAGTGAGAAACACCAAACTTTTTTTTAGACACGAGAAACAACAAATCTCGATCAACTAATTTCGGCCTGCTTAAGATAATGCAAACTAGGTAAAAGTTTGCACGTTATGTCATATACTCATAAATAAGATCCAGATCAAAATGAGCCGAGTCCAGTCAAATTCAGATCAAAATTAACTTAAAAAGTTTGCATATGAAGTATGGTTATGTATCATATGTGTGAAGACCTTGGTATCACCAAATCAATGTGCTGCAGGTCCGCATCTTAATTATTAGAAGGCAAAATGATATAAGTAAAAGAAACCCAAAATGATAAAAATTAAAAAATGTATTGCATTTTTATCGATCTAAATTATAACATTTTAATTACGAAAGACAATGTGAAAATGCTTAGTATCATAAAAATCTACAATTTAAATCTCTACAAAAATTTGTAGTGTGTTCACATCATCATTATCACAAATTTCCATACAACTATACTGAATAAGTGGACCAAATGGCATAAGCAATCTACTATATTGATTATGTAATTCAAATGCAATTGACAATCTATAGACTAGCCTATACTTACATATTCATTATTACTCAATCTAATATTACGTCTAATTGCTCCACTAAATATATCATACATAACAAGACTTTCTATTTTTTACATTTTTTTCCTCCACCATATATAATTCATACCATTTGGACCATCACAATTATTACTATTGAAGCTCAACAAGAATTCTGTTGTCATATTATATTCTACAAAACTTATGACTTACATGCGAATGATAAGCAACATAAAAATGGTAATAAGAAAACAATTGAAACTCAAATAATACGTAAAAAATAAACTAAATTTACAAATGACCAACCTCTTTCAAAAGTAGAATTGAGAATAATAGTTCAAAGCTTTCGTCAAGTTAAGTTTCAGTAAGTAATTGGTAAATTTTTTATTTAAATAGGCAATAGCCTCCACAAAACAACACAAAATTTGGTGACTTTGTTCTGAGCAATGCAAATTGCCCAAAACCGCATAAAAATGAAAATTGCATAAAACCAAATTGCACAAAATTGCATATAGTGATTTTGTGCTAGTACAAATTTGTGCAAATTGGATCAAACAAATGATGATTCATCTCAACCAATTTTCATAATGTTAGAGTGA
Organism: Hypericum perforatum; assembly: GCA_012979155.1. Lineage (NCBI taxonomy): Eukaryota > Viridiplantae > Streptophyta > Magnoliopsida > Malpighiales > Hypericaceae > Hypericum > Hypericum perforatum. Next base: position 10,275 of record SOPF01024854.1, on the reverse strand, counting down.
CACATTTTTACTATGCTAGAAATAATTCATTTTTTAACTACGTCTAGTCACTTAATGGTAATGTTTTTTTTTCAAAACCTTGTTACCTTTTATTGATTTCAGGGGAAAACCAAAAAATTGTATCTATATTTTGTCCATTAATATTTATCTATCAAAAAGATTCAATTGTATATGCCTATTTTAATTTTGTCTGAATAGAGCAATTTTTTTAAACCAAATTTTGTCTGAATAGTGACCAATTTGCCCTATCTCTCCTCGCAAAAATGTCTAGAAGGTGATGACTAATGCACAAGGCCTACTAGCCTTCAATTGTGCCTCGTCTACATAGTCTAGGCCTTGTATCTATGGGCACTGATGGAATCGTTACTTGCTCTATTCCTTTTATAGTTGACCAATTTGACTGTATCACCGAAGATGATAAAGCGATTACAATGTTTTAGAAATGGTTTTACTTCAGTATGAATGCGACAATGCTCGTTAGACTAAACATCATTAACTATATACAAATAAACGAGAGGTGAACTCTCGTATTTGAGATCACACTGCAATATTTTCACTTTTGTGATGTTCTTTGTTGGCACATGTATATGCATGAGATGTCAAAGGAGAGACTAACAAACTTCTAAGAAAAGAAAAAAAGAAGTTTCAATCAAATATCTTTTCGATATGGTTAACAAGATTATACCCTTTAACAAATATCTTCCAACTAGCCACAATCTTACAAACAACAAAAATGAACCTCTACGTTATTGCCCACTTAAAAATGCCCGCCAATTGGATCGTCCATGTCTCCCTATTGAGCTAGATACCAACAACAAATAAGGAGATGTGATGATCCAAGTGGTAGGCATCTTAAAGTAGACACTAACGTAAAAATTCATCTTTATTGCCTATAAGACTGTAAAATTGACTAGTTGGAGAATACTGGTGGTATAATCTGTTGACCATATTAGAAAGATATTTGAACAAAACTTTTTTTTACATTTGTTTGCCTCTCCTATAACTTCTCATGCATATACATGTCAACAAAAAACAACAAAAAAAAAGAAAAAATAATTCAAAATATATGGATCTTAAATCTGAGGATTTAGCTCTCGTTTATTTATAAGTAGTTAATGATTTTCAGACCAACTAGCATTACTACGATAACACGAAAGTAAAACCATCTATATTTTACTATCGTCGGTGGTACAGTCAAACAAGTCAACTACAATCAGAATAGAGCAAAGAACGATTCCACTAGAACCCCCAGACACAAGACTTAGGCCCAAGTAGACAAGGCCCAATTAAAAGCTACTAAAACTTGTGCATTAGTCAATACTTTCTATACATTTTTGCTAAAGAAAAATAATAGTTAATTTTTCTGCTATAACTAGTCATTTAATAGTAACCAATGTTTCAACGAACCTATCAAAGTTTTGCATATCAAACAATTTTTGATATTTTTGTGCTTTGCACAAAATCACCAAAAATTATACATTTTTAAGTCAATAATAAACTATTACATATAGCCATGTTTCTAGCTTTTTATATTCATGTTTTCTAGTTTTCTAGCTTTCTATATTTATGTACCCACACAATTATATAATATAGTGATTTGGTTGTATTAAACTCGTAGATTATTATAATATGTAATTTCCATTCTCATTTTGCATTATCTATCATAGTACAATCTTAATTTCTTTGTAATTTTGATATTTATTTTCTAGTCGAGCCATTCGATTCGAACCTAGCCAAAATTACACAAAATTCAACCAAGCCAGAATTTTAGTAGGATAAGTTTTTTTTGTTGAGATCCTATTCTAATACCTATTCTATTACAACATGTCAGTAATCGAACCCTGGACTTCCCAAAACCTCTTTCCACCCTTGTGCCGCTGGACCAAAAGTCACTTGGCTAGTAGGATAAGTTTTGGTTTCCCTAAACTGCACAAATTTTGGCAATTTTTAAAAGACCCAAAATCAGAAAAAAAAAAATTGACAATTTTAGTCAAAATGCACAAATTTTAGCAATTTTACTACAAAATCAGACAAAATTGTGCATGTTTTGTACAATCCAAAATCACACTTTTTTGTGATTTTAGTCGGACCGCGTATAGGATAATCTTTCTCCGAGGACCCCCTTTTTTTATTTTTAGTGAATCAAACCCCTAAAAAAAACCAACACGACAATTTAACAAAGACCAAGCGAGTTTTATTGGGTTTTTCGGAAAAAAAGGACAAGGCTACTAGCTCTCCTACCAGCCCTAATGCGAGTACTCATAGGTGATAACTGCTGGGGAACACAACACATTCCAGTGTTATATTTTTTATTGAAAAGGGATATGCGAGGCAAATCGTGGACTATATATTTGCCTTCCCGGTTGTGAGCTTTGTTGCCAATCATTGGTTAGCTCTCTTTCCTTATCCCCGTAACTACGAACTCACCTTCTCTTATTATAAATTGCATGGATTCCCCAACACTCTTTTACTTTAGAGCCACAAATGATAAACTCAAGGAACATAGTCGAAAACAACTTACGGGATGAGCCGTAGTGGATGGAGTTGAATCTCCCCGAAATGCTACTCCCTTACAACGTTCATGATCTCCACACCATGATCCAGAACGACTGCGATTCTCTTCGGAAGTCGGCGTGCCAAACAGCAGTAGGTAGGGTCTTGTGGAAACACATGACACAGGGACATGCAGGAGAGATCTACCTCAGAAGCCCGCACGAGAAGATAAAGAGCGACCTTCCCAACGATGCTCGAGAAATGTCCGGGAGTAATTCTTGCTGATCGGACTATCTGGTTTGACTCGAAATTAAGGGAAGCTCTCAGCTCCTTCAGTGGTGACACACAGTGGTTCTTCTTGGCGCAGGTAGGTGCTACTAATTAGTACATAAGTTCATTAAGATAACCAGGGCTAAGTTCATAAATCATTTCTAATTCGTCCAAAATATTCTGATTTCTCGGACGTCTTAGAAGTGAAAGCCAATCTTGTCGAGGCAGCAATGGAATTAAAAGATGAACATAGTCATCCAGTATTGACAGCAAAATCCCTCGAGTGGTAACTTGATCTTATTCCTGATAGTGCTGCTTGTTCATTAAAAAGGCTGGTAAGTAATTGGCCCAACAAAAATATGAAAACAGCTTTTTCTTGATCTTGTATATATTTTATGGACTATGATGGTATTCTATATAGAAACATGATGGACAAAGAATGGATATGGCCTCACACACCTTATGAGATCCTCCAACACAGCTTCCGTTTCTGACTTTACAGGATTCACACAATCAAACAAGGAAGCAGCATTCTTCACAACCTACCGGAATATGCAACTAGCCTAGAAAGCAACGTATGAGCTCCTGTCCTGCGCAACACAATCCCTAGCAGCTGACCTCAACAACTCATCTACTTTATAATCCGTACGATCAGATTTACATCCTCTAACCAAACAATAAGAACAATTGATCAATTGAACCACGACAACGATAATGGACCTAATCTAAGCCGTGAAAAGCGATAATTAGGGTACAACTATCACTTACAAGGGAGGGTGCGCCAGGCCCCGAAAGTAGTGCACTGCATGGGGGACGCAGCAACATACTGTGATGGCCCTCATATCAGACTTCAAACTGATAAGAACAGGTATCAGACTTGATATAAGCCAAAAGGCCGAGATAGGTATGAATGATTTTGTGGTTGCTTCGCCATTTTATATTCGCCTGTTTGGTCTGTACTCCTGCGGGTTTCGATGTTGACGTGTCCCTGGAACCTCTGTCGTCCGGTGAATTGTCACCCTGGAAGCCCGTTACGAAATGGTCCTCTTCTTCTCTGAATGCTTCACCCGTTATGTGTGGGCCACAATCCTCATAGAGTAGAATGGAGAGTTTTGTCAAATAGAAGTAATTTTATAATGAAGTCAAAAGTCGGATAATTTTTACGGTTTTAACAGATTAACGAGCGACAATGAAAATTATGTAATATTAATTTTACAAGAAAATGGTGCTTCCATAATTATCAATTGGGTAAGCAGAAGTTTCAATTTCCAAGTTTTGGTTACTCAACGTTGACTCTGGTTATTTTTTATGTAAACAAAAGAAAAAAAATTACAATGTCATTTAACGCTTTGATACTCTGATATCCCGTATATGTATACTGTGTGAAAAGCTTAAGTGATTTGATTGTTACTATCCATATCAACAAGGCGTATTTTCTTTTCGGACACACATCCTGAAAAAACTACAAGGTTAAACGTGTTTGGCCGAGGGTATGATTAGGATGGGTGACCTCTTGGGAAATTGTTTAGGGTGCGTGCGAGTCAGTACAAAGCACGCAGAAAAGACCCGTGTTGGTACAGTAGAACCAGTCAGTTAAATCACGAGGCATTACATTTGGTATCAGAGCAACCTCGGCTTGTACGGTGTGATTTGGAGATTGAATGCATCTACACGCGAGAGAATCCGGGATTATTTGTATCTGGCACGACAAGGAGGTTGCATATTTAAGGAGGGGTGAATGTGATACCCTGTAAATGTGTACTATGTAAAAAACTTCAGTGATTTGATTGTTATTATCCATATCAACAAGGTGCACATGTTTGGCCGAGGGTAAGATTAGGATGGGTGACCTCCTGAGAAGTTTCTTAGGGTGCGTGCGAGTCAGGACAAAGCACACAGAAAAGACCCGTGTTAGTACAGTGGAGCCAGTGACTCAAATCACGGGGCGTTACAGATACATATATAGATTTATGGTTTAAAATATATTAAAAAATTCTGTATGATTTTTTAATAACATCAACTACAGACTCGGATGTTATGATTCGAGGCCGATAAACACAATGATATCATTTTTACGGCTATTTGGCGTCACGCAAAGTTGGAAACAGATAACGTACATGACGACTGCTAAATAGCATAAAAGCAAATTCTAAAACTATCACAACATCAATTATATATTTTTAAAAACACTTCCGTCCAACCTCTCCATCTTCATAACTCAAGAAAAACACCTATTAAGAATAATGCGCATTTTCACTTGGATCGCTAACCTCGTCATTTGAACCTTTCGCACCCCGTTCAACCGGCTCGATGTCATGATTTTCTACAGTCGTTCTCTAGGTAGTTCAACCAAGGTATAATCCATTAGATATTCATTTATCTAACTAATTATTTATCCTCGCTTTTAGGAAGAAAATAGAAAGAAAAAAAAGTTGTCAGCGAAGGAACCTGAGCTGTGACTCATCACCGAGGAAGAAAAAAAAGGGAGCGAGGACGAAAAGGAGCCAATGAGGAATCACAACGACCTCACCCTTGAAAAGGTCAAAGGGTACATCCTTCCTTCCTCTATCAAATTCCATTCCCCTTTTTTGTCTCCCTTATTTGAAAGGGGAATTATTTGGTAGTTTATTGGCTCTACAGTTTTTTTTTTCTTTCAGGAACAAACTAAATAGTTATATGTGGCAGTTATGAGCTTGCTTAACGGTTGATGCACATCACTCCACTGCAAAATGATTCGATATGACCCGAAGGATATGCGAAGGTTTAACGGGATGAAGAAAAAAAAGTCAAGTAGTTGCAATTTAATACAGAGGACAATTTAATAGATTATTTTCCAGTGAGAAACACCAAACTTTTTTTAGACACCACAAACATCAAATCTCGATCAACTAATTTCGGCCTACTTAAGATAATGCAAACTAGGTAAAAGTTTACACATTATGTCATATACACATAAATAACATCCAAATCAAAATGGACCGAGTCTAGTCAAATTCATATCAAAATTAACGTAACAAATTTGTATATAAGTATTGCATATAAGTATGGTTTATGTATCATGTGTATTAATAATATCTAGGTATCACCAAATCAATGTGCTGCAAGTCTGTAACCTAATTATTAGAAGGCAAAATGGTAAAAGTAAAAGAAACCCAAAAATGATAAAAATAAAAAATGTCTTGCACTTTTATCGAAAGACAATGTAAAAATACTTAATATCATAAAAATCTACAATTTCATCGTAACGGTTAAATACATCTAATTTTATAGTGTTCCTAACATTAATTCCTTGCACTCTTCTGAGTCTACAAAGTAAGCCAATGTGTGGGCTATGATGCAACACTTTTCTTTCACTACGTTGCTGCGTTCAGATTCTAAAAAATGTGGCATTCAAACACTTTTCCTTAAAAATACTTTTTCGCGGGTGTTTTTGAAAATTGAAACACTTTTGATGGAGTTGAGAGAAGAGTTAGGGATTTTCCATTTTGTAAACTTAGCCTAGTTAGATATTGTATTTGTAACAATTGTAGGCTAGTTTCCCTTCTGGGAAACTAGATTAATATTCATCCATTGAACTCGATGCTCTATTTTATATTGAATTTTCTACTAAAATTAATATGGAAAAAAATTAATACACCTACGACCCAAGATAGGCTACAACTATCACTATTAAATTGCGTTAATAGAAGTTAATGCATATTCTTTTTGAAACAAAATAAAATATATAATAAAATTGTCCATACATAAAATAAAACATAATCAGACCAATTGCTTAACTTTATGTTTTAAAAAAGAACATAAAACATATACATCATAGAAATGTGGAATCAAACATTTAAAGCTATTTAGAAATTAAAATTTAAATACATTCATTCATATTTCAATAATTTTTATAACAAACAGCAAAAAAGTGTACTTTTTGAAAACAATCTTGAATTAAATATAGTTTCAATTACAAGTTACTCTTCAAATAAAATTGAGAAAAATACATTGATGTTTATGTGGTGATTACGCTTTTTTGCTACTATATATAAAAATGATTTTTTTTAGTCTTGAAATTATTTTTTTTTATAAAGGCTCAAATGACTTGTCAAGTAAAAATTGGCTCCGGATTTTTAGATACGATCTCATTTTCAAACGAAACTTCTTCTTTACTCTCTTTTTGGAAACTTGTTTAACTTTACTCTAATTTCTCATTCATATATATTTTTGTGTCGCCGAAAAATAACAAAAACAAGAAAATAATACAAAATATGTGCATCTCAAATCCGATGGTCTACCTCGCATTTATTTGTATGTAGTTAATAATATTCAGAGCAACCAGCATTACCACAATCACACTAAAATAAAACCATCTGTAAAATTGTAACCACTTTACTATCATTGATGATACAGTCAAACTGATAAACTACAAAAAGAATATAACAAGGAACAATTCCGCCCATGCCTATAGACACAAGACTTAAGCCGAAGTAGACAATGCCCAATTGAAAGCTATTAAGTCTTGTGCATTGGTCCTCACATTCTGGACATTTTTGTGAAGGGAAATAATTTAACTAGTGTTTTTCTACTACAATTAGTCACTTCATAATGACCAATTTTCAGTAATTAAGTCTGTTCGAACATCAACAACTCTAAGCTAAAAAAATTGCACAATTTTCAGTATTTTTGTGCTTTGCACAAAATTGCAAAAATCATGCAATTTTAGGGCAATGAGAAACTGTTATATATAGCCATAGCCATGTTATCTAACTTTCTATATTCATGTACCGACACATTCCACCCAACAAATTTTATCATCTCTATGTGCCGAATCAGCAATACAACTTGAACATAAAAATTGGGATAAAACAATTAATTTAGATGAAGACGAAAAAACACATCAACAAACTAAACCTCGTGTGCTCCACAAAGAGTTCCATTTCTCAGATAACATTGTATTTTATGCAATCAATTGTAGTTAAGCTAAAAAATTATAGTTTAATTGTAGTTCATGGACAAAATTTTAGCTTTCAAGAATGAGAAATTTTAGCTTTCAAAATATATGCAAGCACCGGAGAAACATCAAATTAATTCGTGCAATCAATTTCATTTTAGGTAATTTTGTGATATGGTTATATTAAACTCGTACAAAATTATAAAATTTAATTTTTATTATCATTTTTCATTATCTATCATACTACAATCTTAATTTCTTTATGCAAATCTTTTGAAATATGTTGTAACTATTAATATTAAAAAAAAAGTAATTAATAACTCCGTATCAGTTTCAAGAATGATAAAGGTGTATGAGACCAATTATTTAAAAGTACGATTACATCTTTACCCTTTTACTCTAGTCAGAAAGTTAAAACCCAAAAAAAATAGCATAATTGTCTAAGCTGCCTAGAAAGACACAAAATTTAACGATTTTGGGTTGCGATTTTGGTTAGATCCAAAATTACAAAAAAAGGCCTATAGTCAATTGCCACATGTCAAAATGATAATCGTTGAGCATCCCCTCATTAAATGAACGATTTTACCACTGTAAACAATAAAAAAATTGCATAATTTTGGTATTTGTTTTCTAGTCGAGCAGTTCAATTCAAACCTGACAAAAATTGAACAAAATTCGACCAAGGCTTCTAGGATAGCTAAGTTGGTTGCCCTAAGTTGCACAAATTTTTGAGATTTTGCTACAAAACCGAATAAAATTGTGCATATTTGTGCAATCCAAAATTGCACTTTTTGCGATTTTAGTCGGATGCCAGACAGAAGAATCTCTTTGAGGTCCCCTTTTCAATGGATCAAACCCCTTAAAAAAAACAAAGCCAACACACAATTTAACAAAGACCAAGAGAGTTTTTATTAGGTTCTTCAAAAAAAATGACGAATTGAATTAAGAAGGCACCCTTCAAAAATAAGAAAGTGGGGTCTTCCTTTTTGGACCTATTGTGGGCAAGCAAGGGCCGGAGGGATTTACCCCCGACACCGCGGTTCAGCCCCATGCTCTGATCCCCCGAGCTACAAGCCCGCCCCGCCTCCACTCCTTATTTTTTTCCAAAAATGAAAAATAATAAGCATCAAGCTATTTTTTGGCAAGGCCTCAAGGCTACTAGCTCTCCTATCAGCCCTACGGCACAGTTAAGAGCCACTCACAGGTGATAACTGCTGGGGAACATAACACATTTCAGTGTTACTTTTTTTGATTGAATAGGGACAGGCAAGGAAAAAGTCGTGGAAGAAAAATGGTGGCTTTGATACGATTGTGAGCTTTGTTGCCGATCGTTGGTTACTAGTGTGGCTCTCTTAACCCCGTAATTACGGACTCACCTTCTCGTATTATAAATTGCATGGATTCCCCAACTCTCTTTTCCTCTAGAGTCACAAATGATAAACTCACCTGCAATTCGTAGGAACATGGCCGAAAACAACTTCCGGGATGAGCCGCAGTGGATGGAGCTGAATCTCCTCGGAATGCTACTCGCTGACAACGTTCGGGATCTCCACACCATGATCTTGGCGCAGGTAGGTGCTGCTAACAGTACTGTTGTAAGCATTTTTAATATCTATAATTAGTACATAAGTTCATTAAGATAAACAGGGCCAAGTTCATAAATTGATTCTGTTTCATCCAAAAGATTCTGATTTAAAGATATTACATTCCTGGCTTCAACAATTATCAATTGCAACAAAATGAATTTATAATATATGTGATTAGTACGTGAATTCATTTGAAGTTTTAAATTATCATCGTAGTGGAATGGCAATCCCAGTACTATGAAACAATTCAATGAGAGCGTACCTACCGTCTAAGCTGCTTGAAAGAAAGTATCATCTTCGAAGTGAAAGCCAATCTTCTCGAGGCAGCAATGGAATCGAAAGACGAACATAGCCATCCAATACTGACAGCAAAATCCCACAAGAAAGTACTGGCCGATATCAGAAACAATGACTGATCCAAAAGCTTCAGATGTCGGGGTTTGTACCTGAGAATATAAGCGGATCGTGGATGCTTTCTCCAGAGGCTTCCTTCGACTCTTTGAACAAGTCCTTTGGTCCCGCCGCGTCAAGCTGTTAATCCATCAAAAGGGTGCACCAGGCCCGTACAGTATTGCAATGCATGGGCGACGCACGAGAGGCCAAGCAGCAAGCTACTGTGACGTCCCCCTTCCCTTTAAAAAATTAAAAATATCAAGTGGGCCTATGGCCCACGTATTAGATATTAATCTGACAATTAAAACTACTGATCTTAGCAAAAAGGCCGAGGAAAGCATGAAATTTCGGCGGTAGCTTCGCCTTTTTATATTCGCCTGTTTGGTCTGTGCTCCTGCGGGTTTCGATGTGGGATAGCTCTTGACGTGTTCCTGGAAATTCTTGCCTGCGGTGAAATTCTCACCCCGGAAGCCCGTAACATAATGGTCTTCTTCATCTCTGACCGCCTCACCGGTTGAATGTGTGGGGCACAAGTAGAATGCAGAATTTCGTCAAATAGAAGTAATTTTATAATGAACTAAAGTCGGTAATTTTTAC
>SOPF01024849.1:26687-38879 GCA_012979155.1 Hypericum perforatum | reverse complement strand
GCTGAGAAGAAATTGAGAGAACACAGAAGTCAGTCAATAACAAGTAACTTATTTAAAAACACAGAAAGCCAACAGAAAATAATAATAAAAAACAAGGTCGTCTGTAGCTAAAAAGTCAATATTCAGAACTGTTCGTGGAAATTGTATGTGACAGTTACATTTCAACTAACCAAAAAGTCGTAGTTGAAAAATGTGGGACCCTTACATTCTGTTGTTGTCCAAGTCTCAAGCCAAAATTGCCTTGAAAATGAATGGAAGTTGTCATGAATTAACACATGTAATTAATTTAATAATTTCCATCGATCATTTCTGAGACTCCTTCAATTGTGTGCGACATGGATTTTTGGAGTATTAATCATTTCGTGGATTTTTAAGGTCGGTCATCCTTACATTAATCAACAACACGGTTTATGATGTAATCATACTTCAATTGTGTGCAATGTAGATTTTTGGAGTGTTAATTATATAGTGAAATACTTAATTTAGCAAGTACGTAATTTATAGTTTTATGTTCGATTAAATGTTCACGGTTGAACCATGTTTCATGCCAAGCCAAAAAGAATGTTTGGTCTCTTATTGCTCATGGATGATTAATGGACCCTTAACGCAATTTTTTTTGTTTTTTTAGGGATGACTTAGAGTTATTTAAAATTCAAGAATTTGGTATGTACATGACTGTTCTGATCATTTAACCTGAACATTGAAATGATTTTGCTCATTATATTGAAATGATTTTGATCAATTATAACAAATAGTTTATTTATGTATGATTGAACAATTTTACTTGGATGATTTAGTTAGTTACGTTTGAATAATTTTACTCGCATAATCGCAGATGTTCAAATAGTTTGTTTACGCATGTTTGAATAGTTTCACGCGGATGATTTGTTTAATTACGTTAGAATAGTTTACTTATGTATAATCAAATATTTCGTACAATTATGATTGAATGGATTCATTGTCTCTCCCGAAAAGTGTAAACATTACCATATGAGATTAGTTTCATGGCCATGGTATCCATTTCAAGAGATGGCTACCCTCCAAATTAGAGACAATAGGCCTAACCGAAAAAACTAATGACCAAAACATTAGCTTACTACCGAGCACTGTGCTACATATAAAATGTAGAACAATAAAAATTTAGGTTTGATAAATTTTTTCAAAACACATACAACAGCTGTCACATAATAAAGACACCAGTACTCGGAACGAACCACGGCTGGCCATCCTTGCATTAATAAAAACCACGGTCCAATTTAGTTAAATTGTCCCACGAGGACCCACACGATAGAGCCAAATTTTGATATCATAGTCAGTTTAATCCCAATTGCTCGTACACGTGTGATGCCACGTCATCATGAAATCATGAGTAATTATTTGCTAATCTCATCAATGACGTTGTAGCGAAACTGATAAATCGAGAATCAGTTAATAACTAATAAATTGAGTAATGAACTTGGGAAGGGATCGAACATGAAATTATTATCATTATCAAGGTGTCGTGTCGTGGAAATTGTTTGTGACAGCTACACTACACTGCAATTAGCTAAAAGTCAGAGTTAACGATCCTAAAGGAAATTATATTTTATCTTTATTTTTTCGAGTCCGGAAGGAAATTCTGTCGGAGCCAAAATCTCGATCTAATTCTTGTCTTGCATGTTTACGAAAGTTTCCATGAACTTGCATCCTATGATTTAATTATTCTCATCAATCTTGTCTAATATAGCCTTATATTAACTGGTATATAGTTGTTTTGATCTGACTGAAAATCACGAATTCAACTTATGAGAATGCGATCTTCAATTTATTATGAAAATTCTTAATTTTTTTTTTGTGATTCTATAAGAAAGAGTTGTGTAGTTCACTACAAAGATCTGTACTCAAAGTAACTAATGTTACCAAGTTTCTTATAACACAATTCATTTCTTAAAGTTAACTTCGTCTGGTAAAATGACATTTAGTTTTTAACCAAAAAATAATATTTAGTTAATAAAATGTAAAAGTCGAATTAGTTGGTCTACAGTTTGGATATCATAGGATTAATTTTTTTAATCTAATATTGATAAGAAACGTCTGCTTTGTAATGAATTTTGAACTTTGTTGTCATACATACCGAATGTCCATCTAGAAATAAATGAAATAAACAGTACTTTTTTCGAGAAACTGAAGTAAGAACATGAAGTAAGTTTTTTTTTTTGAAAAGTAGGATATATTAATCTCCAAGAAATTGAATTACAGAGATTCCGAACATGAAATAAGTTGAAGGTATTTGGAAAGGAGGTCGATTCAAAATTAGGTCTGACCTCCGGTCAGCTGGTTAGATTGGCCCAATTATTGGTTGTACTGGGTTTGTTTTTCTTCTGATTTTGAGTAGTTTTTTGAAATATATGTAAGAAATAATTTATAAAAGTTAAAATATATATATAAAAATATCAAATTTCTAGGCGAACTATCCGATCAGACTGGATTTTCTATGCAAACCATCCGATTTGATCAAAAATTGTTCAGTCCAACTGATCGGACCACATTTTTTAAAACCAAGAAAAGGCATTCATTGGATTTGGAGTTAGGACCTGTCTACTTGTCGAACCTCCAACCAGGTCATTCTTAAGATATGTTGGATGTATGTTTTTCGTATTTATATTCAATAAACTCAGAGCCTTTTGGTGACACTTGCTCCACTGTTTCAATTAGCCAATACCTTTAGGACAAAAAAAAAAAATTGGTCAACACCCTCGTGGTCGGTAACCACCTTACACGTAGCGCGTAATAATATGATTCATTAATTCTGAACCGTTCTTCTATGTACATGTATGGTGGAATAGTCTAAGACTTAGTAATTATTAAATAGATGATTTCGTACTGAAATGTTATTTCATATTATTTCGATTTGAAAAATCAATATACTACAGATGTTATTCTCTTATCTATGAAGATATAGGGTGCATAACCAAGAAAGGGCAAGTCACTATTACAAAGGAACCTAGGGTCAAACGAAGCATCAAGGAACTCACTTCTGTACAATTCATTGTTCCAGCAGCCGCCAAAGTCAGGCCAGGTCAAAATTAAGATAAACAGTTTCAAGATTGACGCCATATAAGTCACACCTGGAATAAATAATTCAAAACCATTCCTTGCTCCCTAAGCATCACCCCTTTATAAATACAAGGCAATTCCAGTGTAACGAACACAAGCATAAATTAAACTAAAATTACAAGCAAGCTCCATCCATAGTACAAAGAGTTACCAAACAGATAGCTAAGTAGTCTACAAAATGGTTCAACTTTCGTCCATCTTTAGTTGCTTTTTCCCATCCGCTTCTTCCACGCGAGTATCAGCTGATGGTGATCATTTGCAAGCTGATTCAGATATGAAGTTTGAAGCTAATAAATTGGAGGAGCTCAAGAGCAAACCTAAGATGTCATCAAAGGCGCCCATCATTGTTTCTTACTTTCCAATGAATTCTTATCGCTCTGTCTTGTAATAACATCACCAATTTGGCAATCAAAACCATAAGAAAAGAAGATTTTTGTTCTTATGATTCATTAATATTTATATTACATATCTTTCATTCGGGAACTCCATCAAGATCTCACGCTTCATCTGTGGGATAAAATTTCTGTTTCTACCCAAAAATGATTCCATTGATGATTGCAACAAATTAAGAAGTCATTAAGATAAAGATACAAATATAGTTATTAATTATTTTTAAATTTTGCATTGTCATTGGTATTTTATTATGAAATTTCAATAAGAATTCGAATTGGATTCATTAGTCAGTAATTCCTAGGTCTTTATATTAAGAACATTATTGTTTTTATTTTTGATTTAATTTAATTTTGAGAATAAAAATTAAGATTTTTCTTTAGGTATTATTTTCTTTAGTTATTTTTTTGAATTAATGAAATAAGATTATATCATTTTTTATCAACATATTTTTTGCTGCATCACTAGGATAACATATGATAAAATTATTTTATCTGAATTAAAATATTTCAAATAACTATGTTGAATATTAATTTAGAAAATTTTATCAATTTTTAAAAAGTATTATTCAACTGAAATTTGAACTATTCGATATTATAAATAATGTGGGACATAAAAAACAAAATAAGAACATTAAATAAGGTAAATTGGTGCAAACTAAAAAAATGACCAAAGGCACACAAAAAGTCGTTGTAGGATAGTCACCAAAGACTATGGGGCTTCGTCAACTTGCAATTCCAAATTTATGGTTTTGCACCGGCAAGACATTGTCACATTGATCCATTCATCTTAAGCAAGCTTTTGATTTATATATTTTTTGTTAAATATAATTTTGTAATCCCATGAATAAAATGTACGCCACTACAACTGATGTCACATTCCATGACGATTGGAGTGTAATTACGGAAGTGGGATTGTGGATTTGAAAAATCAGGTTAATGGATTTGAGAAATTTCGGTATTGGATTCGTTGGAGAAAGATTTTTGGAAAATTACACTTAAGTAACTCGTGGTTTGACAGTTTCTAAAAAAATCATGTGATTTTGTTTTCAAATTAGTTCCCTAGTTTATTTTCTCGGACATGTTCGAATCCTGGACAGTTCAGGTAGGTGCCCAACCATATATCTGTCTACGTCTTTGCCAAGTCTACCTGAATGATGTCATTTGTTATCATACGTGGTATCCGAGAAGTTTAAGTTAAGATGATGTGACATATAGCAAATTATCAAATTTATACCTAATTTGAATTATATTTTAAAAAAAAAATCCTAAATTTTTATTATTTTCCGATGTCTTCTCTTCCTCTACCGGCAACAAGGTCGACGTCTTCTTCCCTATGAAGCTGCAACCCTCTTCTTCTTCCCTAAGAACTAAAATCAGTTAATTAAAATCAGCAAAATACCTAAATCAAACTAAACAAAATGAACAAGCATGGAATCATCTTAAATGAAGCTCTTAAAAACCTCATTCCTAGGGTTACAAGATTAACAACGAAGAAGATGGTTAGAGTAACAACGATGCTCTAAAAAATTAGAGGCTTCCAAGACGTCGAGCTCGTAGTCGTCGAAGGAAGAGGAAGACATCGAGAAATAAAAAAATTAGGGATTTAAAAAAATAGAATTCAATCAAGTAGTAATTTGGCAATTTACTATACGTCACGTCCTCGTAACTTAAACTTCTCGGATGCCACGTAGGATAACAAATGACATCATGGGACTGTCATGAACAACTACGTGGCCGGGCACCTACTCGAGCTACCCAAGACTCGAATATGTCCGAAAAAGTAAATTTTGGAGACTGAATTTGAAAAAAAAGACTACAATATATTTTTGAAAATCGCCAATTTCCCAAGATTTTTTAGATTCGCCGAACGTCGGAACGATTTTTTTAGATTTGTCGGAGAAAGAAGTATAAAATTAATGTCCTTAGGTGCAAAGAAATTTATCACAGGACATTCCCATGACAATTGGATGGACGTAATTGCAATATACTATTATTGCGACGTGATGTTTTAAATAGATATATTTTTAGTGATGTGTTGTCATCACAATATGCTGCCATTGTCATATACTATTGAAAAAATGATTTACCACTATGTGATTATGTGTTTATGTGTCTTCGTAGAGACGTTGTGTGCTTCATGTTGTCGACGAATCCAACCCCGAATAGTGTAAACCGTACAGTTTAGTTTTTCCTCTTTTAAATTCTTTTAAAAGATAAATACTGAAAATTATACATAAAATAAGGGCAAATTGTCCTAAGTCTTTAGTCTTTGCTTAAATTATTATTTTTGTCCCACGTGTTTCTAAAAAGAAATTTTAGTGCTCCTACTTTGATTAAATATCTCCTTTAGGTCCTTAGTACCGGAAACGAGAAATTTCTCCAGCAACAGTGAACCTAAAATGTTAATTTAGCCATTTAGTTTAAAAATAAAAATAAAACTCAGTAAAAAGAATACAGATTGAAGAAGACGACAACGAGTCAGAAGAACATCGCTGTAAGAGGGGAAGAAGAGGAGGAGGAAGGTGGAAAGAGGAGGGCAAAGAAGAAGAGGAGGAGGAGGATGAGGATGATGGGGAGGAGGAGAGAGGTGGGAGGAGGAAGGGGGAGAAAGAGGAGAGGGGAATGAAGAGGAGAGGGATGAGGAGGAGGGGGAGGAAGAGGGAGGTGGGAGGAGGAGTAGGGAGGTGGGGGGCGGAGGAGGGGGAGGGAGAAAGAAAAGGAGCAGGGAAGAGGGGGAAGGAGGAGAAAATGGAAAAAAAATTTACTCAGTTTTTTAACTTTTGAACTAAAGGGCAAAATTGACATTTTAGGTTTCCTGTTGTCGGAGAAATTTTTCTTTTCCGGTACCAGGACCTAAGAATAATATTTAATCAAAATAGGAGGATTAAATTTTTTTTTTAAAATAAGGACAAAAATAATAATGTAAAGAAAAAATGGGACTTGAAGACAGTTTGCGAATAATAGAACTTCCAATTATTACAATAGGGTTTTAGCAACTTCACTTGACGAACTCGTAAACCCTGTTTTTTCCCTTGGCCCTTTCCAATCATCAGGGCTTCCCACCCACAAATGGCGGCCAACCCAGAACCCGAGCCGAAGCCAGGGCAAACCCACGAGCAACAACCCGAGCCCGAGACCGAATCCGACGAGGAGGACCAGTTGTGGGAAGACTGGCAGGAAGAGGGCGCCGATGATGGAGGTGCGGAGGAGGCAGAGCCTGGCCTTCTCTGCTTGTTCTGCCACTCCAAGTTCCCGTCTTGCGGCGAGCTGTTCGAGCATTGCCGCTCGGCCCACTTGTTCGATTTTGCGGGGCTGAGGAGGGAGCTGCGGTTGGATTTCTATGGCTGCTTCAAACTCATCAACTACGTCCGCTCTCAGGTTGTTGCAAAAAGATTCAGTCTTTCCTTGTTTTTAGGTTCGGTTTTGATTCGAATGGGTAGTAGTTGGTTTTTGGGTTTGGTTGATTGAATTTTAGATGTTTAGAGTGTATAGAATGCGCCGCAAATTTATGTTCTTCTTGGGTAGATAATGTTGGAGAGAATCCCACGTCGAAAGTGGCAAGTGGGATGAACTTGTTTATAAGGGTGGAGGATTCACCTATTAATTACGTACGGTTTTGGGTAAGATATGGGATTCATTTATGGTATTAGAACTAATTGTTCTAACAAGCATTTTGACAGCACGAGAGAGTGTCAACCACGTGCAAACTTCAGTCTGGTTTATAAGGGTGGAAGATCCACCTACACATTACCATAACGTTTTGGGTATGATATGGGAATTCTTATAGATAAGGGGAGAAGAGAATGGGTTATAATATGAGAACTGTTTAGATGTTCATCTCCAAGTTTGTTTGTTTTTGTAGACGATGGATGCATATGATTATGTACTGTTTTATTGCTGGAAAGTTAGCTGAAGTAGAGGCGAAAGGAAAGCTAACCAACCTTAAGATCGGTCATTGCACGCGATCATATGTGTGATTTGGCCCTATTGTTTGAATAGAAACAATGAGTACTATAACTTCTTAACCGAGGCATATCTTAATTCTGAATCATCTGCATTTCATTCTCAGGTGGCATGCAATCAGTGTTGGAGTTGCCGGCTTGAATTTAGATCTAATGAAGAGCTAGTTAATCATTTGCACGAGACGCTCGACGTCAAGAGCATCAGACATTTGTGGGATGATGAGAAATATCTTCAACCTTACATGGAAGATGATCCACTCTTGTTCAGTTTCGACGAAGTCGAAGATGGAGAGAAGGGTGACATTGCCCATGTTCTCCTAGAGGACATGGCGATGGAATTGAGCGCTGATGCTATTGACGTGGAAATTGAACTTGGTGCCTCTACGTCAAATGGCCATGCAAGCTCTGGAGCTGCTAACATTGGTCCGGCCAATGGCGCTTTACCCATGGAACACACCGAGCCATCTGATGTGAAGCAAAGAGATTACAACTCGAGCTCTCTATTAAATCTTGCAGCAAAGGATGTTAAGAAAATTAATGAAGATTATTTTGGCTCATATAGTTCATTTGGCATCCATAGAGATATGCTTAGTGACAAGGTATCTTCTCTTCCAGAAACAGCAGCTGCAATATCCCCATTAGCAAGCATATTTTAAATTAAATGGCATATTGCAAAAGCAGATTTACTCCTTTTATTTCAGGTGAGGATGGATGCTTATAGGGAAGCTATCTTGAGGAATCCTTCACTCATTAAAGGTGCAGTTGTTATGGATGTAGGGTGTGGCACCGGCGTATTAAGGTATGATATGAAGTAAAAACATTATTGAGGGATGATATTTTAAAGTTGCAAGTGGTGCACCCTCTGGGCACCATCTATAAACGTTTTTATGTTCAATTTTTTTCTTGATTTTGATTTCTCCTTCTGAGTTGTTTCGTGTAAAGTTTCAATTTTGTTATGTATTTCGTTTGCAGTCTCTTTGCAGCACAAGCAGGTGCCTCTAGAGTAATTGCCGTTGAAGCTAGTGAAAAGATGGCTGCAGTGGCAACTCAAGTGAGCATTTAATTTGAGGTTGAATTCATCCTGAATGTTTCAATGGCGTGCGGACCCTGAACTTTTTTTTTTCCGTGTTTGGTTGTCCACAGATTGCTAAAGATAATGGTCACCTTCGAGTCAATGCCACAAATAAAGCCAATGGATGCAATGGTCAGGTTGTGGAGGTTGTCCAAAGCATGGTCGAGGAGCTAGACAAAACTTTGCACATTGAACCTCAGAGTATCGATGTTTTGTTGAGTGAGTGGATGGGATATTGCTTGTTATACGAGTCAATGCTGAGTTCCGTGCTCTATGCAAGGGACAAGTGGTTGAAGCCTGGAGGTGCAATCCTCCCGGACATCGCAACTATGGTTGGCTCTTCACAGAAACATCAATTCCTTTCTGATTCAGGTTTTTATGCTTGGCCTTATTAGTTTTCCTTTCCAATATTTTCAGTTTGCCGCGGGATTCGGAAAAGGCAATACCAGTCTCCCTTTTTGGGAAGATGTGTATGGATTCAACATGTCTTCTGTGGGTAAAGAGCTTTTACAGGATGCTGCAAAATTTTCAATCGTCGATGTGGTGGATGACCGTGATTTGGTCACTCTGCCTGCGGTTCTCCAGGTACATGCTCTTACTTTTAGTAGGCAAGGCCTATGTTTTGTGATCATGGATCGTTGTTTTCATCCAATGCACTGATGGTGTGACGGATTTTGTCGTTTTTTAGACTTTTGACTTGACATCAATGAAGCCTGAAGAAGTGGATTTCACAGCAAGCATCGAGTTGGAACCAAAGTCTAAAACGAGTAGCTGCTATGGAGTGGTTTTATGGTTCGACACCAGTTTTACAGAACGGTTCTGCAGAGAATCCCCTGCTGTACTGTCTACGTCCCCATGCGGTCCCAAAACACATTGGTCCCAAACAATCTTGACCTTCACGGAGCCGATAGCCATCGCGACCGAAGAACTCTCTTCTAGCAAATCAGCTCCCGTCGGGACGGATCTTTGTCCTGCTACGAGACTTCATCTGCGTATCAGTGTTGCTCGTGCTGCTCAACATCGCTGCATCGACATCTCGGTGGAAACCACTGCCATGGGCTTTGATGGTCGGAAAAGGTGTTGGCCTGCGCAGATGTTCAATTTATCTTAGATCAGGTTTAGCTTGTTTTTTTATTTGGTCAGTGGGACTTCTATTGTCTTGTTTAACTGGGTCTGGATTCGGTCCTGGACATTAAAAAAGTCCAGGACCGTTCTGGACAATTAAGTGGTTTTTTCAATTGGATCAACTGGTTTTGCTAGTGTGTTAAAATGGTTTTGCCAAGCGGATCAAGTGGTTTCTTCAAGTGATTTTTTCAAGCGGATCAAGTGATTTTTTCAAGCGCGGGATCAAGTGGTTTTTGCTAGCATGTTCAAGTAGTTTTGCCATTATGTTCAAGTGGTTTCGTTAATATGTTCAAGTAGTTTTGCTAGTGTGTTCAAATGGTTTTGCCAAGCGGATCAAGTAGTTTTTTCAAACGGTTTTTTCAAATGGTTTTTTCAATTAAATCAAGTGGTTTTTTTAAATGATTTTTTCAAGCGGATCAAGTGGTTTTTTCAACTGAATCAAGTGGTTTTTTCAAATGGTTTTTTCAACCGGATCAAGTGGGTTTTTTCAAATGATTTTTTCAATCAAATCAAGTGGTTTTTTCAAGAGGATCAAGTGGTTTTTTTAAATAGTTTTTTTCAATCGGATCAAGTGATTTTTTCAATCAGATCAAATGGTTTTTTCAACTGAATCAAGTGGTTTTTTCAAATGGTTTTTTCAACCGGATCAAGTGGTTTTGCGGAACCACTTGTTAAAAAAGTCCAGGACCATCCTGGAAATCCGGTCCAGGACCGAATCCGGTCCCTGTTAAACTATGTCAAGTAATTTGAGTGTGTTTAAAGGGAAATTTTTTTTTAGGAATTAAAGGGAACTTGTATGTCAAGTAATGTTGCCCTTTTCAAGCTCTAGAAGACTTATCGGTTATACAATTACCATTATGAAATGGACAAATTACCCTCTAGTTCTTGGACTTAACATAATTCTCTTATAGGATCCCTCTTTTCTCATAAATGAGTAATCAATCCCTGTTTTATTTAAAAATGTTTGTCTAGAGCCTTCACCGACTAAATCAGCTTCTTTTTTAAAAAAAAAATTTGTTATGTGAAATAACTATTTTACCCTTCACAAAATGACAAATTTTATCTCATTTTTGTCATTTTGTGAAGGGTAAAATAGTCATTTCACATGACAAATTTAAAAAAATGGGAAAAAAAGTCAATCAGGGACCCAAGACTAATATTTTTTTCAAAATACAGGGATGGCTAAATTATTTATGAGAAAGAATAGACCCGATAAGAGAATTCGATTAAGACCAGAAACTAGGGAGTAATTTGCCTTTCATAGTTTGATTAAAAAAAAGTACAAAGCCCGTGTGCACTAACTACATTTCCATTGCTATTGAAAGCGAGCCATAGGCAATATCGATATTTTAGATATTTTTTAACCGTATCCAACAATTTATTCCATTTGTGTTGGTCATAGTTTGAATATATTTGTATTTTTGTAAGAAATACGAATATATGATTTTGCTTGATTTTTGTATTGCTTATTACAGAGGGTTGTGTATGTGTGTATATATATATATAATAATTATTATTATTATTATAAAAGCTGATATATTGGCATTATTATCACGGGAGCTGTTACCATTGTCAAATCTATTTGTGGTGCATATAATATTGAGATTGATTAATGTGCTTCATAATTCTTAACTCACAGCGAGAGTTAGGCTCATCGAAAATGATAAACGTCTCATCTTCATTTTCGTTGATACAAGTTAGTTGACACTGAATTATTGTATACTGTAAGTCCTCTATTATTCCCATCTCTCGCACTACTATTGTTATGGTTGTTTTAAACATCTTCCACTGCCCTAAGAAATTGATCAGGGTGGAAACTAGTAAAGAGGCTCATTTGAATTTAATGAAGGAAAAAAAAAATTTGAGATTGGGGATGCACTGATATAATACAATAAAAAGAGAGAATTTATATGGGTAAATGGGAAAATATTAAATCAACAAAAGGCATTACCCTCAGATTCACAGAGATTCTACCATCCTTGTAAAGATTGCATTTAGCTGATAACTCTTTTATCTCAATTTAACTACAGTACAACAGGAGATTACTAACTCACTACTTGTGTTAAGAAACATCAAAACTTGCAATTCACGGTGCCTCTCAGGCTCCATCATTCAGTTGGAGCTTCATCTTTATGTTCATGGATGCAAGTTCCGCGGCCAAATACCGGAAGACGTAAGGCATTGCGACAGTCTCCATTCCCTTGCTTGTTTTGCAGGCGTGGCACGCCACCTTTTTGGGGGCTCCGACCGGCGGTAACCCTCCGATGTCTCTCACGACCCGTTTCTGTGGTTGGAGAAAAGATGTCGTGAGTATGCTTCCACAGAGAGAGCAAACGTCCGCCACGTGATAGTCCGAGCACGTATGGAGACGATCGTGCAACAAGTAAGCTGCCCCGTGAGCAAGCATGGAATCACGTTCCATTTCCCCGAATCGGATACCTCCACCACGCTTCCTTCCTTTGATCGGCTGTCTGGTAACTTGGTCTACTGTACCCGTCGAACGGACCTGAAACTTGTCTGAAACCATGTGCCGAAGACGTTGATA
>SOPF01024849.1:1567-26677 GCA_012979155.1 Hypericum perforatum | reverse complement strand
TGTATCTTCCGCGCCACCTTTCTTCATGGCATTCCGGAATGGCGTTGCATCCACAAACTTCCCATTCAGACTACCTCCCTGAAGTGGAAAATGTCCAAGTGTCAGGAATAAGACCAGGTGAGAAGCTATAATTATACTTCTGATTTGTTATAAGTACCTTTGCAGCAAGCGATTCTAAAAGCATAGCGATCGTCATTCGCGAAGGAAATGCATGAGGATTGATAATTAGATCGGGACGCATTCCCGTATTTCCAGAAAACGGCATGTCAATATCCGGCCATAGTTGGGAACACACACCCTTTTGCCCATGTCTGCTGCTAAATTTGTCACCGATGATCGGGTTTCTGGGGTGTCGAAAACGAATATTGGCCTGCAGACAAAGAATTTAACATTCATCTGCTAAGAAACAAAGTAATAAAATATGACATTTGCTGCCTTACAAGAAATCTTATTGGCTCACCTTCTGAAGATTTTGCTTGTTCTTAGTATCGACAGCAACATAGTCAACAAATACTGGATCAGAACCTTTGCGAGTGTAGGTTCTTGTTGTACTTGTATCTGCATCGTAAACGCTACAATATGCTTCATTTGGATGTATCATCTGTAGGAAAATCATTACAGAAACGTCAAGTTCATATCTTGAAGGCAAATACGAGGAACATTCACGAGGCGTGATTATTCATGAAACAACACTTACCTGACCGACATAGGGGAGTCCATCAGAATCGATTGTTGCATGCGTTGACTTATCGAGATTACTCCTACTGAAAGTCTTTTTAGAGCTGTCTGCCTTTCTACCGTCTTCAGTTAAATCAATAGTCTCCGTCTGCCAAGATAAATATGTAAGATAAAAAAATAATAGGTGGAGCCATAAGGTTCAAGGGTTCAGACCTGATATATCTGTCCATGAGCCATCCCACGCTCCACCGAGGACTTGTTCAAAATCATAGCATCCTCCATGTCATAACTAGACAACAGACAGTGATCTGGTTACCGCGTCAGATAACAGACATCAATCCGGTTATAGAGAGACAGTCAAACATAATAAATATTTACCCTGTATATGCAAGAACTGCGACTATTGCATTGGTTCCTGTCGGATACTCATCGATCTTGTATTTCGTGTATGCACTGGTTCTGACAATAGGGGTTTGAGGAGTCTGCCAGGAATAAATTTCATCTTAAAGTAGACTGGAAAGCTGAAAAAACTATAAAGCAGGAAAAGCATAAGCCATACCTGAAGATGGTACAGCTTCTGATCTGCACGACAACAAAGAGCTTGCAGAGAGAAAGCCATTGTTTGTTTTGCCATCTGCCAAGCAAAAATTAAGATATCAGTTAACTGTATACGAAAATTAAATAAGATCAACGACGTCATGATCCAGCCTTTACCTGACACTGATACATATTTCTCGGACTCTGGTTATGGTCGGACCAAGGGGTAAGACTAGCAACCACACTAAGCATTCCGGTTGGATGAATTTCTTCATGAGTTGCAGGAAAAGCAGCACGTCTCCCACCATCCCCACCGTCGGGACAACTTATTTCCATGAAAACCTGAATTATCACGTTCAAGGATGTCGATTACATAACATTTCATCATCTAATCCAATTCGCAAGGGTCTTAGAAACAATTAACTGACAAGACAATCTAGCACCGACCTGTTCAAATGGTCCGATGAATTCAATATCCTGGCCATTCTTAGAATGGAAAGAAATATTTTTTACGGGGCGAACAAATCTGGAAGGAGACGTGGAAAGGAATAAACCAGGGAATGCGCCGGCGATACTCAAAGGAACATATCCAACCTCCAAATCCGCAGGAATCTGCAGAATACAAATCAGATTACAGCCCTTGGGAACTTCGTTAAGAAATGAAAATCCAACAGAGATTTTAACAGATACACACCACTGAAGGAGCAGACACTTTCAATCTCCGTAGATGAGCAACGACTTTATCTACTTCAGAAGACAGAATAGTACCAACAATGCGGCCATCCAAAAGCACAGACATGACATGTGGAAGTCCAGCTTTAACAAGTTTTGGCAGAGATGAAGTCATCCCGAGAGAAGTCAGAACATTAAGGATGGACCTTCTCATATCGAAAAAATCTTTAATAGCTCCTTGCGAATCATAGTACGATGTCACACCTGATAAAACAGAACATAATTGTTAAAGCACAACTCGGATGAGGTTAGATTCACATCAATCCTGAAAGAATAGCAAATGATTAGGATGACACATCCTTGATTATATTTTCCAAATCAATGTACAATATGTTTGTGTGGCACAATTTCAACCTCAAGTAAGAAGACTATTCAAGATATCTAAATTCCTACCAAACCGTCATATAACATATTAGGCAAAGATTGGATACTTACGGCATGCAGAAGTCATATGATTTAGTAATCCGCAAGGTTCTCCATCAGGAGTGTGGACAGGGCAAAGAAAGCCCCAAGATCTGTGGGTGTTAGAGGAAGAGGAGGTGAGAAACAGCATTTGGCGAAATCAGCAATGGTATCGGATTTGCATAACTTACTCAGGTAGTAACTTCCGGACACTGGTTGTGCGAAGTCCAGCAAACGATGCCCCTCGATGTACAGCTCGGAAGAAAGAGATGAAACGCAGATAATTGAGCCTTTCAGCTTGAACCGTATAACCAGCCCTCTGCACAAATTACCCGAAACCACCTAATTTTAGTACATAAGTATCCAAAAACATGAAACAGCTCAGCAACATCAGAAATAAAAAGAAAAAAAAGAAAAGACATTAGAAAACCCCCAGATCGTAAACAAGTACCTGCTGCATATCTAACCCCGTTTGTGATACCATCCTTCCAGTTTTCAACAAATTTTCCACAGCCAAGCCAACAGGTGTTGAAGGGACCTTTTCCATGAATTTCTTGGCATCAAATTCTGCAGCTCACGCAACAGAGAACAGACATCACAAATTGAACATAATATTACACGCCTGATTTTCCATGAATCTCTTGGCATCAAATTCTGCCTATTTTCGTCAATTTTCTTTGCATGGTCAAAGTTCCATCTATCGTATAAAACATGCATATAGAGAAATATTGCAGTCTCCAAACTCTAGTGTGTCCCTGAACCCAAGGCCTCTTGATCAGGGAAATTTACAGATACCATGACAAACAATGTCTAAACCCACAAGTATGTGCAGCTGGGAAAAAAGAAGATTGAATTCTTCTAAAAGAACAGTGATTAACACTATAGGTAGCAGAAATCAAGAGAAAAAGGACGATTTGAAATACGTATGCACTCAGTATAGCTTACTGGATCTATATAATTTGGCATTACCAGATTTGAATAACTGATGCGATAAATGACGGTGTATCCACAACTTACCACTTGATAAAACCAGGTGACCATTTTTCGTCATTTCATCTTGGATTGTGGTTTTACATTTCCTCAACCAGTCCTCTAGTTTTTCCTACAAAAAGAAGGAAAAGCTTGTAAGATTAGACTAACATGAAAACAAATGATTCTATAGTTTCCAACATTCTCACGAAACAAAAAACTTTTTTTTTCTTCCAAGTGAGCGAACACATGTAAAAAGACTACCGAACATTGAGCCATAGAAATCCAGTTCTACCTTGAGATATATTGTTACAAGGTGTCCAGGAAGTAAGATTTCCTGATTCTGCAAGGAATCAGGATTGTCCGGCGCCGAAGTCTGATCTATCAGAGAGAAAAGCTTCTGCAACATAAATCTGAAAGCAAATACGCAGTGAGAAAGATGCTAAAACATGGCATCTCCAGTGAGATAAACCAGATAAAAAAAATGTTCGGACAGGGATTGTTTGAGGCTAACATGAGTAAATTAAACTTGTCTTCGTAGTTGATCAAATGGATCAGTATGTAGTCCATCATGACTGCATGTGCCGCCTAGAATAATAAGACCAAAGCAATAATCAAACCATTAGAAGATGATTTATGGAACTCTCCTCAAAACACAAACCGAAAGTAGAGTTGGTATCTTGACTAACATCAACAGCAGTTTCTTTCTCCAGCCCGGCTGCCATAATGGGTAGAAGGTGCTCACCTACACAGCAGCAAAACAGTTGCATAAAACACTTGAGTTCAAAGCGAAAAACTATCAGAAGAAGCTACACTGCTGTGTCGGGTACCAATATGTCGCAGACAGTCTTCTTGAGTGAAAAGAGACATGTCTTGAACTTCATCCAGAATAACTCTAGCCCTTTCACTTAAAAGCTGTGATCCAACAACCCCTTTTTCCTTGTCACAGTTTTCGTCGTAGCAGGATGTCAACTTCTCATAAATTTCACGGTCTGTGGTCTCAACTAGCGCCTATTGATGAAAACATATGAGCAACTTATTAGGAAACAAAAAGGCAACTTGCTTACCAAAAAGAAGCAAAGAAAACCTAAAAGCTACTGCATAATCTATCTCAAATCACAAAATCTACATTCAAATAGATCAATTTGCAATCCAGAAGACAATAACAAAAATATTAGACCACCAAAATCAAGGTCAATGTTCAGTTCAAAGAGATCAATTTGCAATCTAGAAGACATTACTGAACCAAACAAAAGAGATGCATGGTGAAGCTAAAAGCAGCAGTTAAATGTTCAGAAAATTGCAAATGTTGACGGATAAATCATTATGACAAAGGTTGGTAAGAAATAAGCACCTTCAAGACAATGCCAACAGGAAACAAGTATTCTCTTCCTTGTATCCTGGAAAGAGATGTTAAAAAAGGTATCTGAGATTTGATGGACTGTAGAAGGAACAGTAAACGCATATGCACGCATAAAATGACTTACCAAACTCCAACTCGTGCACTTCCACTCAATAGATAATATAATTTAACAGTTATTGAAGATTGGTCTGTCAGAGAAGATTGAAATTCTCTTACACACCTACAATGAGAATTGAAGTGAGTAAATGTTCAAGAAGTTATTTACTGGTCCAAGAGGAAAGACTCTGCAACAAAAACCTAAAGGACCAACTCAAACGATTTCATAAACAATTCCTTCTAGACCAACTCACAGGTACATTTAACTTTAGTACGAATCTATGCAAGTGCTGGTCCCAAAGCTAAGAATAATCATAAGCATTTTCAGAAATGTACGAGATTGGCAATGTTTCATTTGTATTCATTCAGAACTTTAAAAAATATGGTAGAAATTCTTATCAAACTGCAACATTGTTTATCCAAAAGTAAGAAAATACTTCGAATTTCCTTGAACTTGGCTCTTTCAACCAAGTCATTCCGAGGACTGAAAAGTGCACCTATGACGTAATTCAGCCTCAAAAAGTCAGAACTCCATCGTGAGAGAAACCGAATAATCCTTTTGATAGAGGAATCTTTGCGGAAAATTTTTCCCTGGAGCATCCTGTTTATGATGTTCTATTGTATAAATTACGTCTACGCTTCGCATAAAACCTCAGAGCATCCTGTTTTCAGAGGACTTATTTTATATCCACAATTTTTGGAGCTCGAAGTAACATTTTTTGGTGAGGAGTGGATATGTAATAAAAAAAACCTAATACTTAGTAGTAGTAGATTCCCCCAAGCCAATCAGTAGATCGTATGACACAAACTTTCAGATCATTTTGCATGTTTCAACATTTTACGAACCTTATGACAACTGCTTTATCAGTATATCCTTCGCTTCGGTCACGAAATGAACCCCGTACCATACTTGTAGGCTGAAAAATCAAATTCTAGTTTAGTTTCAGATATCAAAGGAAAGAAACCACAAGGAGCAAAATAGAAACTTAACAAAAGTCTGTGCTACCCAACAGGTAATAAGTCTGTGCTTACCAAGTTATCTATTATGGTCATAACTTCATTTCTAATGAGGATTCCTCTATAGTATTTGGCATAATAATTTTACACAATTCACATAGTTGTCACAATTCATACTTACATAGTTCGCCTTGGGCAATATCACACATCGAACAACTCTCTCTAGGCCATTCAAGATGAAGTATCTACATCACATAGTTACGCATGAAATTAGAACCGCATGAAATTAGATGAAATAAGTATAAAGATAGCAACGAAAAGAACAGAAAACTTAAGATAACTTGGTATAAGCACACAAAGAATATTTTGTCCCGAACATTATCCTAACATAACTTTCATTGCAAGAACTACGGTAAACACAGGACTAACTGCTAGCGAAGATTCTCCTAGCATTAACTTAACTGCATAAATGACAGTGACTCGGTGAGGAATATGAAAGAACAGAGCTTAATGACGTAAATCAAGTGTCAATAACATTACAAGGATACAGATGATGGATAAGACAAAGCATAAGCTTTGACTGAACCATACAAATAAAAATGGTACGAAAGAGGACCACTTCCTTCTAAGACCATCCAAGGCATACATTTGATTAGAAACAAGGGCACTGCTTATAAATTTCATGCAATGTTTTTGTAGGTGGTAATTTTTAAGACCAAAGCATAGAAATAACTTGTCTGAAACAAATCCTATTACTAAAATTTAACCAAACTGTGCCAGCATAACAAGAATAGATTTTCTCCTCTGTAGGCTACAAGATTAACAAGATCTCTGGGTTCTAAATCTAAACGACCTTCAAGTTCCGTAAATACTTTAACTGATAGGCTGGAAATGACTTGACAAAACACACTTACCCACCGACTTCAGCTGCCTCTTCTTTGAGAGATACCATTTTAGCCGGTGTAACAGCATGACGCAAGTGGCACTGTTTTGACTGCAAATGGAAAATTCATCAGCAAAAGAACAGCAGATACTTTCATTAACCTAGTAAACAAACAAAATATAACTTTCTTGTTGGGAAGAGAGGAGGGACCATCAGTACAAGCTTCACAGAATCGTGAAAGAGATCTTTGACTTCAAAGGAATTATGGGAATAAACCCAAGCCAGTACTTATGCTACCTCACAACAAACTGGTAATTATGGCAGTTGTGATGTATCAGTATGACTATCTCCTTAATTATCATACTACCTCGTTCGACCACCCACAAATTGTTCTAACATAAAGGCCAAGAAATGACCCTAGAATAGCCAATTTAAGTTAACCTCTAATACTCTATGATACCTCAGTGCTAGGATTGAAGTTCGTAGGCTTTTTCCTTAGCTGCTGTGTCAAACAGTCAAAATAGTACAAAGTTTGTGGAGTTCAGCTCAAAATCAGCTGCAGTCTTTCATAAACTAAGTGCATTTTGACTGAACCTATTCTAAAGGAAAATTGTACTCACTTTGCGGTGAATCAATTATGGCAAAAAATGCATCCATTTTGGAACCAACTACTCAATCCGCACATACAGACAGAAAAGAGCCTAGACTGGCATAATCAAAATGTGGGTACCCATGTTGGAGAGCTTCTCTTAATTCGTTTGTCATTTCAAGTTCTCATATTTGTGCTAAAAAGAACCGAGCAAGAGGCTAAAGATCTGACCTTGATCATTACAGGTAGCTGCCCAAAATTAACCTTGTATCTGACAACAGCCTTTCCGTTCACTTGGATGCATGCATCTGCCTCAAATTTACCCGTATACGAAACTTTTGCCTGACGACACTGCATAAACCGAATGGGAAATTAGCATTAATCAACAACCAAATCATAACAAAAGGCTTCCCTGCGCAAAACCCACCTCAAAGGGAAGCAACCGGCCGCGCTTGGTCCCCAACCCTCCATCTTTCATGGGCTCATGCACCCTCGGGTTGCTCAACGACAGTGCCACACACCAAGAGTCAAAGACACAAACTTTACCTTAAAGACACAAACTTTCAAGACAAAGAAACAAAAGGGTACACGAAACTAAGTGCGAAAAAGGATATAAGTGACGGTTTCAGATTTGTTTCGGACAGTGACGGGCTTGATGTTCTCGAGCATAACCTCGAGGCCCTTCTCCACCATGTAATTGTAGGAGTCGATGTGGTGCCTCACTAGCTCCGCCAGCTCCCCGTAGTGCTCCACCGTGCTGTTGTTCTTCTTTTTCATATGGGTCCCAACGGAGACCTCCGCCGCCGCCGCCGCCATGTGCGTTCCTGTCGGAATTTCTGGCCGTCCCTTTTTCATGTTCTGTTCTTTGGTGGAAGGGAAGCAGAGGTTCAAGCGTAGGGTTTTAGACGAAAGGCCGGTTCTTTTAAACACGTTTTATTTTATGTTTACCATTATTATAAAATAATAATATGGCGTTGAAAAAGCGTATTTGGAGGTAATATACTCGTAAGAATACATAATTACAAGTATATGCTACTTAGAAGGTGAAAATGTCTATTTAAGTCTATATCTGCAAATTAAATTGGGAAAAGTACAAAAAAGTACCCTATGATTTTACTGATTCTCACTTGGGTACTTTGTACTTTTTGGACCATAGAACCGGTCCAAGTTATGAAAATTTTCATCACGGACCGGTCCCGATCTCCGGTCCGCGTGTTTTTGACAAAACGACGCTGTTTCGCGTCTGACGTGGTAGTCCACGTGTTTTGGGTTAAATATCTATTTTAGTACCGAATTTTTTACAATATATTTCAAAACCCCTCTTTAACCTCCCAACCTTCCCTCTCTCTCCTCCTCCTACTCTCTCTCTCTCTCTCTTTCTTCTCCTCCTCCAATAATGGCAGTCTAAGACAGCCACAACAAATTCAATAGCACGCCTTTAAACCATAGCACGCCTTCAATACACTAACAAAGATGTAAAAACAACTTTGGCCACTCCAAACTCACAAGCAACTTCAACACGATTATAAAAACAAACCCGTTAAGTTCGTGACCCTCTCTATGCATCCTATAAAATAACTCCACGCTCTCTTCGAACAAACCGACCTACAACTTAACCTGTATCAATGTCATATACGACACCGTATTTATGTCGGGCATTTCATCGAACACCTTACCCGCATCAGAAATCAAACCCAATGACACATAAAAGTTAACTCCACGCCTAGTCCTCGTCGACAACTTGCCGCCAAATCCACTCCCTGTCGTCCATCCTCCCTTCCTGCTACCCACCGGACTCTGGCTGCGGTGACAACAACCTCTGCCGATTGCTATACGACACCTTCCAGTCCTCCAACCCGGCTCTCTAGCTCCTCGTCATCAGCTTCCTCCCTCTTGTCGCATGGCTCTACCTCACCCGTGTCCACATTCTTAAGCCGCTTGTCGGGTTCAAGGCCACCCTCCTCGTCCTCAGCTTCCCGAATCGGAGCTTCTCGATGGATATCTCTATATTCTCCCAAATCGACACCTTTAATTGGATCCTCGACATGAACCACTTCCTACCGAATGACCGCTTCCTCGCACAACCCTAAACCCGAACTCCTCCTCCTTCTTCACAATTGCTGGCCCTTCTCTCACTTCCTTCATCGAACCGCTCCTCTTCCCCAACTCCATTTCCTTCTTCTCCGAGCGGCTCTATCTCTTTGAACTCTATGAAATAGTTCATGTTGAGGATCCAATTGGGGTAGGGCGGCAAATAGAGCGGATGGCGATGAGAGTGAGGGAGAAGTTGTTTGGAGCGGAGCATAGAGCATAGAGAGAGAGAGAGAAGAGGAGAAGAAGAGGGAGACGGGGGTGTTTTAGAAATAATATTAATAAATTTAGTATCAATTTTGTAATTTTGCAAAGGCGAGGAGGTAGTCCACGTGGACAACTAAATGCAGCATTTTGCAACAAAATTGTGAACCGGGTCAATGGACCTCCGATTGATGGAAATTTTCATAACTTGGACATGTTCTACGGTCCAAAAAGCACAAGGTACCCAAGTAAGAATCGGTAAAACCACAGAGTACTTTTTTTGTACTTTTCCCAATTAAATTTGTATTGACTTGGAAAACACATGACCGAAAAACAACACATCTGCACAAGAAACTAGAAAATAATTGAATCCTTTTATTAGAAAAACAATTCGACCAAAGGCCTACATAAGTAATAAGCCCATACAATAAAACCCTCTTAAAAATTAAAATAACACAACAGTTGAACTGAGATGCTGACCCAAATCAAATACACCTAAATTCTCAAATGGACGGACAAACCCTAGAGGTATTTCAATGATGCTACTGCTGACGGAGTTGCCCCAAAATGTTTTGTGAATATTATCTTGGAATAAAATAATTTGTTCAATTATAATAAAATAGTTCATCTAATTATGATTTAAAAATTTACTAATTCATTTTTTAATAGAATAGTTAGATAAATTAGTTTTTTCAAATTATTATAAAATAATTTTACAAGATCGTCTCGAGATCAAATTAACTTTAATTTGTGTAATTAAAATAAAATGGTCCACCAGTTTTGGGCTTCCAACACTAAATCTGTGATAGTAATAAGTAGGTTCACTGCCCCCGCTACAGAATGCGCTCTGGGCGCCACATCAGCCGCGCCCCTGTTTTCAGTTTTTAGCTCATAGTGGTGCCCCTGCTACAGTGTCACGCCCTGGGCGCCGCCACGTCAATTTTTTTCTCAGCTCAGTTTTTTTTAAATTCACCTAACTGTATCCAGAATCGAATATTTTTTTCGCGTGACTTAAAAAATGCTAAATTAATTTCGAGGTGCCACATTTTGCGAAATAGAAATTTTATAAAATTCGAAATATATTACATGCGAACTTGGAAACAATTACATAAATTAAAAAACTGAAATTGATTACATCGAAATATATTACATTACATTTAAAAAAACATAAATAGCTTAGTTCTTACATTAATCCCAAACTAATGTACAAGTTCAACCGCATTCTCTTATCATCATCTAAGAGGAGCTCGAAAGCGTCTACGACTAACTTGTACGCTTTCTCAGTAATTGCTGATTTGATATTCTCGGGCTTGCGAAGTTGGGGAGATCGAGAATCTTGTACACGTTGGGCACCATATCGTAATCTTCAGCAACAAATAAGATGTGGAATGCGACATGGTAGTGTTTGAACATCTCATTGTATGGGTCCATATGCCATGTCATAATAGACATGTCGTAGGCTTCACGGAGCTTCCCATCTCGGAAATGCTCATCTACCATCTCCAACATTGACTCGGCCATAATGAAAAATATGTAGATTGTGTTGAAAGATAAGAAAGATAAGAAATTTTGGTGTGAAAAAATTATGAAAAAGGTAGTAGTAGTTTATAGAATTTACAAATAAAGTTGGACCACACAATTTTTACATCAAATTTGGACCACACACATTTTTTTCATCCGAAAAGTCTCGCTATTTTGATTCAAAAAATTGTAAATAATTAACAAAAAATTATAAAAAAATTTTAATTGCACAAAAAAGTCAAAAAAAGTAAAATGAATTTTTATAATTTTAATTTGAAATATTACCCCGGGCGACGTGGCACAATCAGAGGGGGCCACGTGCCCGGGGCGAGGCACGCCCCGCTGATACGCGGGGATGCCGCACGTGTCAGGTCGCCTCCAATCAGGAGGCAACATTTAGCAGTCCCGGGTCGAGCGAATGGATCGCTGTGAATGGTCTTAGGGATCGGGATGCAGACCGTGACAAAAATTGGTTCACGCAGAATTAAGAATAAAGACCATATAGATTCAATAAGGTGAGCAATTATTAGGAATAATGATCATATAGACCTTTCTATATTCACACTAGGTCCATTTCGTATATCATGCTTACCTAAATCAACCAATTAATACCCTCGCCTTTGTCTCTAAGTAAGGTGATAAACCATTTTCTTCTCCTGCTAGCTGGAATTACCCGATCAAATTATCCACCCTCAGCGACTTTAACAGTGAACTGGAAAGTACTTCCATCATTTTTTGTGTTTTTCATGTTATTTTTTTGGCGATTATTTCTTAATAAATACTATTTGTTCAAGAAAAATATCACAAAAATATTTAACTTTCACGTGCTCTGAGATGCGTTTTTTCCGATGTCGTATTTATAATGGTTGGCATCGGAACAAGGAAAAAAAGGTATAAAAGAGCCAAATGCAAGAACGATAGTTGAACACAAATTGGCCTTAGTCCCTGTCGATGGTCCCAAATCTATTATGCGAGAAAGATTAAAACTGAGGTCGTCGTGCTTCAGCTGGTACTAGGGGTGAGTTACCGAAAAAACTTGTCATCACACCACACCAAAAATTTAAAAAACTGCTATTTAAAACGATAACGGTGTGTGGTTTAACACCGCACCCAGTAATTCGGGGGCTGCAATTTTTTGCAGATATTGTACTGCACCCTCATATATATATATATACATATATATATATATATGTGTGTGTGTGTGGATGTTTGAACCCTAAACATGCCCTTATTTTCTTCTTCATTCAAAATCTCTATGCATGAGGTGAGAGCCTCCTAAACCTTTGATTGAAAAGCAGAAAAACCTTTAAGTTTCGGTACTATTTTTTTAATTTGGGCCAACTAAAATGGGCCAAGCAATATGGCCCAATGCGGCGTCAAACCGCACCCCACGTCGCACCACACCGACGCCAAAATGAACTGCACACCGCTGTTTGTCACTAAACTGCACACCGCACGGTTTGATTTTTTTTAAGCAAATAATTACGGTGCGGTGTCAAACTTCACCCCTACACCGCAAATCTGCACCGAACTCACCCCTAGCTGATACCATGTGGAAAAAAACTAGGAAATCATTCAAGCGAATTGAGATGGATGTTGTAAAAGTTTTCTTCTCGTAGAATATATTACACAAAGATGAAAACTAAATAGCTTATAAGATATAGTATTCCTATTCTACAATATTGTCAAAATCCATATGTACCGCCTTATTTCCTACTTACTATAGAGATTATTTCCACACCTCTCTCAACACTTCTAGTTGAGTATAATATTAAAAATCTTTGTATCCAGTCCAAAACCTTAAGGTGAAAGGTTGGTGGATTTTCAATACTTATAAATGTTGGTCGTTGAATGGTGCGTACTTGATTAGGATCAGGCTATAGTCGAGGCAAGTGTTGGACACTTTCTCCGTAAGACGAGATTGCCCCGTATATTTCAGTGCACTATGGGCTGCGACAATCGTCCCCAAGATACAACGATTATTCGGGCATTTCTAAGAATGTTGCACGCGTATCTCGAAACTTTTGGACGAACCCTTATATACCTAGAACTTTCGGACTCGAGAGAGGAGGAGAGAAGAACAACTATTGCTAATGAATGCTTATGCAATGAGTTGTTGGGATGATTGAAATGGCAACTGGAGTCTCCTATTTATAGGATACCAATAAACATGTTAAATTATCCAAAAGACACCAATAAACACAAAATCCAAAATCTATGTCAACTTTTTTATTTCTTTCTAATTTTTTAATTTAATTGTTAACCAATTATGTCTCTTCAAATGAAAAGACACCAACAATAAACTTGTTCGTTCTACATATTTTAACCGATGTGGGACAACACTCCCAACACGCCCCCTAAAACGAAGCTCACATCAAATCAAAGATTTCATTGGCTTTAATTTCATCAAAGTGTGAGAAATAAGGTCATGTGAGCTCAATCATGCTCACTAAACCAACTCATTCTCATACCATGTTAAAATCTTCATATCTAATCCAAGGTTGGTAGAATTTCAACACTTATAAATTTGTCCGTTCCACGTGTTTTAATTTTAATCGATGTAGAAAAATACTCTTAAATTTCATTAAGGAGGCATCTTGTACCTTAGAGCACAAGTAGCTTCTTGCACACCAATGTCAAGCCTAATCATCTCAATATATTTTTTTGTAGCGACAGAAGCGAGCAATTTTGTCAATGCGTGCAAGTTTTCCTAAAAATCTCTGCGCCAATTTTGTCAATGTACTTTCGTGATATACCAAAAAGGGGAAAGAGAAATCATAATTCCGATAACTAAACATGTAACCGAAAATAGGAAAAAAAGGAAACTAAAAAGATCCTAAAGTAACCGACTGCTGGTTCAGAAACATAACACTGTACATCTCGAACACGTGTCTTCACCCACGAGCCGAAACTGAAGTCCTTTACTTGTCTTTGCTTGGGCCCCACTCAACGGCCTTCCTATTTTTATATATTTTCCTTCTCCTCCTAATCCAGAAACCGATAAAATAGGCAATATTAAAAAAAGGAAACTTCAAAAAGGGCACTGGCGGTTGCTCTTTCTGATCGCACTACAGAAAGTTCTCCCTCTGATCCTTCAAGTACACAAATTAAACTAGGGAAAAGTCCATAGATGGTCCTGAGGTTTCAACTTTTTTGCGACGTAGTCCTGTGGTCTGAAAACGTCGTATTTAGTCCTGTGGTTCCCCCCTTTTTTGCCTTTGAGGCTCGGTTGCTTTCCCGAACCAAAAATTTTCCCGAGCCTAGGAACGATGGCATTTTGACCCGCCAGCTCGCAATTTTTGCCCCGGTGGACAAGCTGACGTGGCAAAAAAAAATTCTTCTTATGGACTTTTCCCTTTATATAATTGTTCAATTTTTCTCTCTCTCCAGCCTCCCCCTTCGTCCTCCTCTCTTTTCCCCTTTCTTCCTTCGCTTCCTTCTCCAATTTAGGACTCCATCAAACTCCAAAAAGGTCATTCAAAGCAACCAAACATCATCAGCATCATCAAGTGTAGAGGGGCAGGTCAGTCCACACACCGAAAACAAGGCCATTATCACAGACGTAAGCCCTCACGATAGGCTCCCTATCGTTGTGGCAATTGAACCCCCTCGATCTGGACATACCCCGGAGTCATCCCGGAACCAGCTCGTCAGCAGCTTAATCCCTTGTTCCTGGCTCAGGCTCCACCAGCTCTGAGGAAGACCAATCGGCCCCTTCCGTGTACCTCCAGGACGCGGTGGATCTGCAACACGTTTTCAATCAGTTCGACCCAACGGCGATGGCAAGATCTTCGTCGACGAGCTCGGCAACGTCTTCAAGTCCCTCGAGACATTCTACACCGCTGAGGAGCTCCGCCGCATCATAGATGACTTGGACGTCGACCACGACGGGTTCATCGACATGGAGGACTTTGGCTGCCTCTGCCGGTCGTCCTCCTCCTCCTCCTCCGCCAGCATAGAGCTCCGCGATGCCTTTAATCTGTACGATCAGAATGGAGACGGCCTGATCTCTGTCGGAGAGCTCTACCACGTGCTCCTCCACCTTGGGATGAAGAGGAGGAGGGACGACTGTGCGAGGATGATAGCCGGCATGGACTCCGATGACGATGGATCGGTGAACTTCGTGGAGTTTGAGAGAGGCAAAGGAGGGAGGGGTGAGGGAGAAGAGGGGAGGGTGAAGAGAGAGAGAGAGAGAGGAGAGGAAGAAGAAGAGAGGGGGAAGGTATTTTAAAAATTATAAAAGGTAAGGAAAAAAAATGATATTTTATTTTTTGCCAACTCAGCATACCAACTGGGTTAAAAAATGCGTCGTGGCGTGCCACGTCAGCAGCAAAACGACGTTGTTTCTAGGTTCGGAGTAATTTTTGGCTCGGAAAGTCATCCGAGCCTCTGTCGCAAAAAAATGAGTAACCTCAGGACCAAATAAGTCGTTTCCGAACCTCAGGACTACGTTGCAAAAAACATGTAACCTCAGGACCATCTATAGACTTTTCCCATTAAACTATAAAGTGTAAACCATTTGACCAAAAAAAAAGTGTTAACCGTTTCTATAAGAAAATTTAGGCTGTAAACTATTTAAAAAAATATTAATTAGACCAAAAAAATTATGCATGAAAACCCGATTCAGTAGGCGCCTTTTTGTAGTGATTTGTTATTAGTTACTTGTTCAGATAAGGACATTTTTCTTTGAAGAGCAATTGCTTGGAGGCCAAGTTTTGAAGTTAATTTTTCATCTAGAAATTTATGGTAACTATACAAAATTTTAATTTATTGACTAATGCAGCTGGCAAGGGTATTCTTTTATGTGCGAGCATAAGATTATAGGTATTTGTAAGCAGCCCGACCCAACGTATACTTGTTTTATTGAAAAAAATCAACATATACTTGATTTATAGAAAGTTTGTCATGGAAATTTTTTAAAACAATATATTTTACAAAAACTCTTATTTAGTACATAAAGATGTGGGATTGTATTCTATTTTCATTTTCTAATCAAAGTGTGGTACTGATTTGAAGTCTCTACTAAACATAAGGTTAAAACTAGCTCAACCACATCATCTAATTTCATCAATTTAGATTATCAATTATTAATTACACATATAAGTAATATATCCTTGCCAAGTTTTTATTCTTACTAGATTAATAATTTTTTAAACACAGAAGACTTATTCAAATTATGAAACAAGAAGCCCTAAAAAAGTTCACTGAAATTCATTAGTCATGTCAAAATAAACGAATTTTTATTCATATTGTCCAGAGCAATAAGAATATGTTATTGTACTAGTACAAGAGGGTTAAAATCACAAATACGATCAAAATTTCAGCACCAAGTTGTAAATTAGGTAGAGAACCTATATAAATAAGATATGGTAAGAGTATTAGTGATTATAATTAACCACAATTAAAAGAAAAAAAAACATGAGGAAAAATATATAAAGGGAGAAACCCCCCAATTGTGTAACCTCTCCCTTTCTCAACTCTCAAAATCACACCAGGTATCTCTCTCTGTGTTCTTCCAAACTGAAAAGGAAAAGGAGAAAGAAAGATCTTACCTTTGGTTTTTGGTTTTGGTTTTGGTTTTTGTTTTTGTTTTTGTGGGATATATTATATTTTAGGCTAAATTGATGTGTTAGTTTTGTTGGTTGTTTGGTGTTGACAGAGGTGGGCAGAACAGAGGAAGATCTGATGTACTTGCTGGTGGATCTTAATCACACACCGGAACGAGATGGCCCTTGATACTAAAGGTCGAGATTTTACGCTTAACCCTTTCTGGGGGTTCTCTTTGTTTTGCTTCTTTCGAATTAAAGTTTCAATCTTTACGATCGGCTGGCTCAGCCTGTGTTACTGCTGGTCTGTTTTGTTGGTCGAACTCGATTCTCTCGACCCCCATTGTGTTTTTATGGGGTTTTGGTTGATGGGGTTTCTCAATTTTGCATTGTTTGGGGGCTTCTGAATTTTGTATTGTTTTGGTGGTGGTGGTGGTGAGTACCAGTTGCTAGTTCGGTGTTTGTTTTAGTGTAGGGGCTTGGTTGGTTGTTGTTCCACTTGGGATGTTTTTCTTGGTTTTTGTGACAATTCAGTTGACTTCGGTTGTATGCATTTTTTCTATTTGGTTGATGACAATGCTGCTCTAGGACTAAGGGTGACAATGTTGCACTAGGACTAGGAGCATGTGATTTTCGAACAATTGTGGAGTGATTAGGGTCAACGACCTTTTGTATGAATAGTGTTTGTAGGAACCGAATGCTAACGTTTGAGGGTTTTCTTGTTCCTTTTAAGTTATTTATTTCATTGAAATTGTTTGGTTTGCCTTTTTTTTGCTAGGTTCGGTATGAATGTGATATCTTTTGTGGATTATATATGTGGTTGTTTTATTTTGATGATATTCGTAGATCTAACATGTATCAAGATTATTCAAACAAGAGAATATTGAATCACATTTCTTATAAACCATCTTCGTCTTTCTTTTTCTGACTGCAGAAGCTATGCAGAAGAGCTGTGAGGCATCTATAAAGTGCCTCCAGCCTAATGGGTTCCCCTATGGGAATCCAGTTCATGGCTTATCAGAGCCTAAAAAGGAAGTAATTGTTCGCTCCGGTGGGGAAAACAGCGAACCAGTTCACTCTATGAGCAGTGAATTCGTTGAATTTCCTGGTGCATACCATAACAAACCCTCGTACCATCAGGATTTTGTTCCGTGGCCAAGTTTCCAATTTGATTCTCAGAAGCTGCAACAGTGCCAATTGAATTGTTTTGAGGGCCATATCTACCCCTTTCCTGTTGAGCCTCGACTCCACCATGGTCCACTCAATGTGTTTTTCCAAGGCTATCCATACGAGTTCCAGTTCCAAGATTTTCAGTATTTTGTGGTGATCGACTTTGAAGCTACATGTGATAAGGAGAAAAATCCCCATCCTCAAGAGATTATTGAGTTTCCATCTGTAATTGTGAGTAGTGTAACTGGGCAATTGGAAGCGTGTTTCCAGACATATGTGCGGCCTACTTGCAATCAGCATCTAAGTGAATTCTGTAAGGATCTTACTGGCATCCAGCAAATCCAGGTTAGTTTAAACTCCCTCCGATAATGGAGCATCATTCTATTTTTGTTTTATGTTGTTTCAGTTTAGCATTGTTTTTCTAGTTATTTGGTCACTTCCACCTAAGTTGGTTGTTTGAATTGGATGTCACTTTATTTGGTGCATTGGATTCTGAATCATCACATAAGAGGCGTATCATTGTGGTCTGAAGTATTTCGACTGAAATCAAAGCTCATCACCTGATGTTAAGAACTGCGTAATGAGTGAAAGAAGTTAAGATGTAGGCTTTTTCTTGGGTATTGTATTGGTTCCGACATTCAAATTATTTCAGGCCAAATGTTTCTAGAATTCTTGATAGCACTCCTATCATTCTATTATTCATTCAATTGTAAAATGTTGCATACATTTTTAAGATTATGCAAGATAGGAAATTGCTGCCAAAGCAAAAGAAAAAAATAATTTCTGCAGAACTCCATCTTGTTACCTTCTATGAACACGGGGTTTGGCTGGGATATGAGTCGAAAGGTGGACCAATTGTAAAAAAACAGTGTAGTTGCTGGCTATTTTGAGGTCTGGATGCATCTTGTACCCTTTTCGTGGGGTCCTCACCTAAAGCCTATATTGTGTATGATTCAGCATTGGATTTGTGCTGAAGTAGTTGGTCAAGCATTTCCTAGGTTCTGGGATAGGGAAATTTCCGAAAGACAAACTTTTCCTTGGTTCTGAATTTGGTTTGTAGTTTAGAATTTTTTTTAGCGTTGCCTCTCTCATAAACCCGTCGCTTTTTTTTATTGTTTATGTCTCATACGCTGCTTGCTCACTGAATACCGTATTTTCTCCTTGGTAAAACATTACTTACTCGCAACGAAGCTCTTTGTATTCATTCTCCGTACCCTTCCTTTCGAGTTATCCGAGTTGTTTTTCCATGTCCTTCTTGGGGCTTGCTCTAATAATTGGGGTCGTATCATACTTAGCGATCTTATGAGGTTGATATCAGGCTCTTGTAATTTGTGTCGAGACATGTCACTAAATGCAACCCACACTTTTGAAGTAGTAGTTTTGATTTCCAAAATAAGGGGTTCGTCCATGGAATGAATGTGAGGGGTGCGAGTTTGTTGTTAAAGAGGTTTTAATAATAATAATGGTTCTGAATATTTGCTTTATGGAATGTCGGACCTTTCTTTTGAAGATTTATCCGCTGAAACTTGGTTGTCTTACTTTTTTGGTTCCAGGTGGACAGAGGAGTTACTCTCAGTGAGGCCCTTCTGAGGCACGATAAATGGCTAGAGAAGAAGGGGATAAAGAACACCAACTTCGCTGTGGTGACATGGTCGAACTGGGATTGCAGGGTTATGTTGGAGTCCGAATGTCGATACAAAAAGATCAGGAAGCCTCCCTACTTCAACCGGTAAGCAACTTATCTCTTCTATTCTTGCTTCTCTTAGATAGACAGAACTAACTAACCACCTAATCCTTGTCATAAACTAACAATGTACGTACCTACCATTTTATTTTATTTTTTATATTTTTCTCTCAGATGGATCAACTTGAAGGTTCCTTTCTGTGAAGTATATGGTGGCAAAAGGTGCAATTTGAAGGAGGCCGTAGAAATGGCAGGCTTAGTATGGCAAGGTCGTCCTCACTGTGGTCTAGACGACGCCAAAAATACTGCGCGCCTTCTGTCCCTTCTCATGCGAAAGGGCATCCGGTTTTCGATCACAAATTCCCTGTTGTGGCAGACAAATGACAACAACTCGGTTGCATGGAAGCAGCAGCCGTCGGTTGAGCATCATCCGTCCTCTTCGCCTCTCCAACCCGGCAAACCAACCCCCATATTCCATTACCATCCGTTGTGTTTCTGTGGAGTGAAGAGCAGCAAAGTGATGGTCCGCGACCCCGGACCAAATCCCGGGAGCTTGTTCTTCGGCTGCGGTAACTGGACCGCCACTAGAGGCGCCTGCTGCCATTACTTCGAATGGGCATCCGCTTGAGTAAGAATCATCATCGTCATCATCGTCGTGGTCGTCGAGACCCACCCTAGCTAGCTGTTCGACATGTATCGACTACGGAGCTAGATGGGAAAGAACAAACAAGGGAAGGAAGAGATGAAGAGGGGTAAGAAGACTAGGAAGAAGAAAAATTGGAAAGGAAATAGGAAAAACAATTTAATAATAAAAGATGGGTGCCTAGAAACTGCCTATACTCATGAAACTAATTTATAGTTTATGGACGGTAAAGTTTTATTTTAGCACTCTACAACTTTCGCATTTTTTGATTTAATACTTTATAGTTTGATATTTTTATTTTTTGTGGTTGTTTTCCTAAAATAACAATTTTTATAGACTTCTTTTTACCAGAGTTACTTTTGTCTTTCACATTATATCATATTTTTTTCTCCTAGGTTGTGTTGACCTAACAAACAAAAATTTTAATTTCAACCATAATTTTTAAAATCTAACCCCACCGGTTCAATATGAGTAGTCTTGGATTCAATTTGCGATTTGAGTGCTGCATAATTTCACATTTTGATTATTTTTAAGATTTGGGTTTGTATTTAGTTTGTTGATGTTATCGCCACCTATGATTAAAATATAACGTACTATTTATGTGGACATATTATGTGGACAATTTAGCACCAGCTAAAAACAATTCACAAAAATTGGAATGAAAACAAAAAAAATGTTGTGTACAGAGAAATTCTTATGAGGCCTTACGTAAATCGAAAAAAAATTATTATGTAATTAAATAAAAGATCATTTTATTAATGTAGAGTTTTAAAAAAGTTAATAAACAATATTTTTTATGAGTTTGAAACAAAACGGTATTCATCTCGTGAGTGCATATTTGCTAGTATTTATAATGTAAAGTAGCGCTCCAGGATGCATTCTGTAAAAAAAATCTGAATTAATTGTTTTTCACAAGTAGATAAATATTATTACTTATAAGAAAAAACATGTATCCGTGACTTGATTATCACAAAATTTTTTCCTTTGATATGATCTAAGTCGCTAAAAAACATTTGAGTGTCCACGTGGAGAACAAAATGGTAAATTAAAAAAATAACATAATTTTTGTAATAAATGGTGAATACTAACATAAAAATAAAATAAAAATCTCGGCACCCATCTATTTATTATTAAATTGTTTTTTTTCCTATTTCCTTTTTCAATTTTTTCTTCTTC
This sequence comes from Hypericum perforatum, assembly GCA_012979155.1. Classification (NCBI taxonomy): domain Eukaryota; kingdom Viridiplantae; phylum Streptophyta; class Magnoliopsida; order Malpighiales; family Hypericaceae; genus Hypericum; species Hypericum perforatum. Next base: position 5,436 of record SOPF01024849.1, on the reverse strand, counting down.
CCCGTCGTCTTCTCCCCTACATCTCTTCATTTCCTTTTTTGTTCTTTCCTATCTTGTCTAAATATTCTGTCGGCTTGGTCCCTTGCTGATTGCGGATGTGGAGGCTATCACTCCTTAGATCTCGTCAAGCAGAAGCCAGACTCGATGATGATGAAGATGATGATCTCTTTGCCAGGTGTCCACATTATTGATGATCGTAACATAAACACAAACTAAACAGTTTCATGCATTCTTTGTATGGTTAGGCTAAATTGTCGTTCTAACACGAAATGCTGACGTTGATACGGACGTCATCATTCGCATGATCACATGTTGCTTCTCTTCTTCTCTAATTAACAACCTACGACCAATCGAAAAAAGAAGAAGGAGAGAGAGAGAGAGAGAGAGAGAGAGAGAGAGAGAGAGAGAGAGAGAGGATATTTTAAACAATGGATGCAGCTCGAAGAGCAGTGTGTCAAGATGATCCATTTAATCCTCTAATTACAACCACATTGCAAGCTTCAGGCATCCTCGTCATCTCCCATTTTTTCCACCTTATCTTGAAGCCTTTGGGACAACCTGGTCCCGTTGCACAAATTCTGGTAAGTACCCTCGTAAAAATCAATTCGATTCGTCGAAAATTTCATTTTTTTTCGTGGACATTTTGTTATTTTCTGTGTGCCTGAACTTATTGTCTTGTTTTTATAATTTAGGCAGGCCTTGTGCTTGGTCCAACGTTGTTATCTCGGATCAGCCAAGTCAGAGATTTCTTCATCCAATCCTCCTCTCAGGATTACTACACAGTGTTCTCCTCCATCTTCTGCATCTTCATCATGTTCTTGATCGGCCTAGAGACAGACATTCCTTATATGAGACGGAACCTCCGAAAATCGAGCATAATCGCGCAAGGTGGGGTGATCATATGCACGATATTCGGCATCGCGGCCACCTTCTTCATCATCCATCTCCTCGAAATCAAGGAGCATAAGTTTGCGCTCGCCAATGTCGTTATAATCGTTGTGGCCAATGCCGCTTCCCCTGTCGTGATCCGCCTCGCGGTGGAGCTGAAATTCGCGACAGCTGATGTTGGGAGACTTGCTATATGTTCCTGCATTATCTCTGAGATGACTTGCATCATGTGGTTCTCGATATACATCGCGTTACAATCTTCGAAGATGTTTGGGAAGTCGATTGTGTTTCTATTCTTAACCGTGGGGACGGTTGTTGTGAACAAGTACCTCGCGGCCTGGTGCAACCAGAGGAACAATACTCAGAAGTATGTGACACAGACAGAGTTCCTAGGCATCATACTGCTTCTCATTACCTTCGCGTGGGTGATCGAAGAGTACGGATTCAACAGCACCGTGTTCTGCTACGTCGTCGGGTTGTTCTTCCCCCGCGAAGGCAAGACGACGAGGACCCTGCTCCGCAAGCTCCCTTACGCGGTCCACACATTCATCCTCCCCGTCTACTTTGGCTACATCGGGTTCCAATTCGACATCTCTCATCTGAGTGATCATAGGAACATCATTGTGGTCTTCCTGATGATTATCCTCAGCTTCGGAGGGAAGATCATCGGCACTCTGGCTGCATGCCGCCACTTGAACATACCGATGAGCGAAGGGATCATCCTCGCCTTCCTTCTCAACATGAAAGGCCACGTCGAGCTTCTCTTGGGGACGTCATTGCCACAAGACGCTGTATGTGTGATTCTTTCTCATTTGGTAGCAATTTCTTAAGTCCGACTAGATATTTCGCTTATATTATAGATATATAGCATCAAGTAAAGTGAGGTATGTGTGATTTTATCTCGATGTTGGTCCTTGTGTTGCCTTACCTTTTTTTTCTTTTGATCTTATTGGTTGGTTGTAGGGTAACTCCTGGTGGAACCGTACAATGCATAATCTTGTCATAATGGTGGTCGTGATCAATACAATAATAACAGGGCCTATTACAAGTTACCTTATGAAACAGAAAGAGCAATACTTTGCACATAAGCACACATCCATGGAATTCGATGAGCCGCATAGCGAGCTTCGGATTTTGACGTGCGTGTATAGCGCGCGCCACATTTCATCAAAGATCGGCCTAATCGCGGCCTATAGCGGGTCCTTCAAGATGCCAATCTCTGCGTACTTGATGTATCTAGTCGAGCTGCCAAAGAGGAGGGCGAAAAAGAACCTTATGTACCACGAGCTCAACGACGGGGACCAGTACAGCGACGAGGAAGACTACGGCGGGAACGACGTGGTTGAGATCAACAACGCGGTGGATATGTTCACAATGGACACAAAGACCATGATCAACCAGAAGAAAGTCGTGTCTTCCTACGCGACCATGTACGAGGATGTATGTGACGAGGTGGAGGATTTGAGGGCACAGATTGTGCTCCTCACATTCCACAAGCACCAGCGGCTCGACGGGAAGATGGAGACGGGTAAGGAAGGGATCCGGTCTACGAACCAGAAGGTGCTAAGGCACGCGCCTTGCTCGGTCGGGATCTTTGTGGACAGAGGACAGACAGGATTCCAACAGCCGCGGCCCGACGCGGTGCAGAATGTGGCTGCATTGTTCTTTGGTGGGCCTGATGATAGGGAGGCACTGGCTTGCAGCAAGCGGATCTCTGCGAATCCTTACATAAACTTGACGTTGATCCGGTTCCGGCTCCCACCATCGTCGAAACAGAAGGAGGACCATGGTCATAATCCTGTTGATGAGACTTCCAGGATCATCAATGATGAAATATTAATGGCCATATCTTCTCATCATATTGAGTACGATGTTGACAATGCCTATGTAGATGATTTCTACAACAAGTACGTATGTGTTACTCTTATCTCATTTGGGTAGCAATTTTCTGCTTATATTGTAGATATAGAGCATAAGATAAAGTAGATTACGTGTGCTTTTATCTCATTTGGGTAGCATTGAGTGTGATGAGATTTTTTTTGCATATAGTAGATATGTAGCATCAAGTAGGATAGAGTGTGATTTTATCTCGTTTGGTAGTTTCTCAAGTATGACGAAGTTTTTTTTTTCTCGCACATATTATAGATATCTAGCATCAGTGTAATTTGATCTTGGTTGGTAGCTTATTTCTCTAAGTTCGAGTACATAGTAGATTGTAGTATATGGTATGTGTGATTTTATCCTACTTGGATAGCAATTTCTCGAGTATGATAAGGTATTTTATCGTAAATTGTAGACATGTTATATCATGGTATATGTGATTTTATCTTATTTGGATAGCAAATTCTAGAGTGTGACAAGATATTTTACAGTAAATTATTGATATAATATACCTGTGATTTTATCTCCTTTGGATTACTATATCTTGACTCTGACGAGGTTTTTTACCGCATATTTGTAGATATGTGGCATCGGGCAAAGTAGGGTACGTGGAGAAGTTGGTGGGGAACGGGCAAGAAACACTGGAGACATTAAAAGCAATGGAAGAGATGTTCTCGTTGTTTATTGTCGGGAAGGGAGCTCGAGGGAGCTCGCCGATGACGACGGGGATGAGTGATTGGGAGGAATGTCCTGAGCTTGGCACCGTCGGAGACCTACTCGCTTCCTCTGAGCTCAGCATCAACGCCTCCGTCTTAGTCATCCAACAACACCGCCATTCTTCTAATGATATCCGCGGTGACTGACTAAACCACATACATACTTCTAGTTATTACAATTATTCGAGAATATATATATATTCGGTTTGATATTTATCGTATTAACTAATCTAGAACAGAATATAAAGATCATGCATAGCTTTTTCTAGGTAGGAAAGAAAACTAGTGATGATTATTCCTATGTAGTTATGATTATTCTTTTGGCAAATTGTTCTACATTATTATTATTATTATTATTATTATTATTATTATTATTATTATTAT
>SOPF01024845.1:0-19504 GCA_012979155.1 Hypericum perforatum | reverse complement strand
CGAGCGGTGGGGGAAGCTTCAGCGAGAGACCCCCGAACGAGATGGCGCCGCTGTTTCCGGGTTGCGACTATCTGCACTGGCTCATCGTCATGGACAAGCCAGGTGGCGAGGGCGCTTCGAAGCAGCAGATGATTGACGCCTACGTCCAGACACTCGCCAAGGTCCTCGGCAGCGAAGAGGAGGCGAAGAAGAAGATTTACAATGTGTCCTGCGAGAGGTACTTTGGGTTTGGGTGCGAGATCGACGAGGAGACCTCCAACAAGCTTGAAGGTACGAAGCACAGGCTCGGCTTTTTATTACTTGATGGGTTTTATCGGAATGTAATGTCCATATCTGGTTTTTGGTATTAGGGTTGCCTGGAGTGCTGTTTGTTCTACCGGATTCCTACATGGACCCTGAGTACAAGGATTATGGTGGTAAGTGTATTGCTCTTTTATCTTTTCTTTTGTTTATCTTTGTGCAGTCAATGTCAATCTTGGTGAAGCTACAAGTCTCTTTGAATGCAAATGGATTTACATTAATCGTTCACTCGTGACCTATGTTGTCAATAGCGTGCTATAGAGCCACTAAAACACCTTAGCGTTGCGGATTTGCGTATCACTGGTACACTATTTTGGTGCTAAGCGCTATTGAGAGTAGCGGCAATAGCGGCCGCTGTAGTATAGCGGTTGGATAGCAGTCACATAGCTTTTGAGTGGCCAATATCATGATTTTGGGGGAATTTCTCAAATGCCCTCACCTTTTTCGAAATTTTATTTTTTGAGGGTATGTTGGTATTTTCCACTTCATTAAGTGAGCTACTGGTGCACCTTATTTTTTAACCTCAGGTCAGCCCTCTGTCTCCCTTTCTTCCTATTCTTGGGTATTTGGCTGATGGGGTTTTGCACTTGTCATTTTTAGTGAAGCTTAAGATTAGTGGCCTTGATACACCCCTATCATTTTGACATTTTTGTATAAGTTTTTAATACTGAGCAGATGGCTTTTTGTTGAATTCTTGGTCCATCTTGGCAAAGCTAGTAGCCTGTGCAATGCCTAGTTTTGAATGCTAATGGACCCATATTAAACTTCTCTTGTTTACTTGTTCTGCTCTCCCAGTACTTGATGGAGCTGCAGAATCATTGCAGTTGATACATATCACCATTGATAGTCGCTCCCATTTTTCCACAACGAAAAGCTGACCAAGAAATAGATGAATGAAAATGAAATATATGCATCTAGATATAGCTTTCCTGGGTTCTCATTTAAGCATGATTTGGTTATCTGCCAAGGAATTAGTATCCATATAAGTTCCGCTAGTTTTCAATAGGGAGGAGGATGGATTCTTGCTCTCTTTTGCGCTAATGTATTGGATTGGATATCATTCTCTTTTTCCCTATTGATTTGAACAGGTTGGTCTACATGTTCTTGCAAGAAGAAATATTGCCTAGTTGAATTTTATAATTTAAGTTATTCTGTTGTCCTTTTGCAGCTGAACTGTTTGTCAACGGTGAAATCGTTCAGAGGCCTCCAGAGAGGCAAAAGAGGGTGGAGCCACGACCACAACGGGCTAATGACCGGCCAAGATACAATGACAGAACTCGATACACGCGCAGGAGGGAGAACATGAATCAGTAAATGAGAAAGCCATTTGTACATTGCCTCTGTCGCCTTGGAGGCTCCTCTGTTGATGTTGGGTCATATGCATAATACGCTTGTCGTGTCATCTTTGTGTGAACTTCTTGTGTCTGGCTTTTTGTAATTGCTGCCGATGCAGTTGTTGCATGTTGGTTAGGCGTAGTTGTGCGATGACGAAATCGCAACCCATGACTAAGAAAGGCACTACTGCACATGAATTGTTGGTCCTTGTTACATCGGTGCATTTGGTTCGGGTACTTTATAAAAGGTGTGCATGTTCTACAGTAGGTGCACATTATCGCAGCTCGCCAAACTTGTAATGCTATCATGGATTCTAATTGATTTTAAGAAAATCATTTGAGTTGTGTGTGCCTCTGGGGACCTCATCTCGGAAATTGTGCCACTGAAAATGTAGAGCTAGAAAGAAGAGAATCATTTTGATGACAGAAATAAAACTGAATATATTTGCTATATTTGACTATGATCCCGATTGTAAGGTATTTACTTGTGTTAGTTGACAACGGTGCACAATTCTACAAAAATAATGGATTAATATCCTGCAAAATAAAAATGTCCACTTATTTTACTGTTTTCATTCCTTGGTTAGATGTTAATCTTGGGTCCTTGGTCACTGTTAGCCAGAAGAAAGAACGAGGATTGCAAACTTATTTTTTTAATATCAGGAATTCATAGTAATTATGACATAGATGATAGCCTTGCTTGATCATCCTCACTCAGGCAAACTGCCACAATTAATAAGCAGATTCCAGTGCGTAACAATTCAATTATGCGCCACCTAATAATATATATACATGATCATTCCTCAACATGGCCAGGTTTAGTGGACTATGGGATGTGGCCAGGCCTGCATCAACTTTGCACTCCAGCAACAGCAACATTAGAGTGTCAATGAGTGTGCTTGTACCATTTTATACACATAAAACTTCGAGAAATACAAGTACGCTACCAGTTCTACAACGCTTAGCCCAGCAAGCAGCCAATAAAAGTAATCTAGATGAGCCCGATTCAAGTTGTTTGCGAACCAACCGTCCCCGCCATTTCCACCGGTCAACTTATCAGTCACAGAAATAAGAAAGCTGCTTAAAAAGCTTCCCGCCCCAAAGATGCTAAGGTAAAGCGAAAGGCCGACACTCCTCAGTTCACTGGGAACCTGATCATAGAAGAATTCTTGCAGGCCAACCATTGTAAACACATCGGCAACTCCAAACAGAACGTATTGCGGAACCAGCCACCAGAAGCTCATGGGAACAGTCACATTCGGCATGTCTACTATTCCAAACTGTTTTGCGGTGTTGAGCCGTTTCCTCTCGATCAGTGCTGCAACGGCCATGGAGAAAGCTGACAGAAGCATCCCGATTCCGATTCTCTGAAGCATTGTCACGCCGGAAGGTTTTTTGGTTAAACTCCTCATAACTGGAACAAATATGCCATCATAAATCGGAATAAAGATGATAATGCCAATGCTGACAAAGGATTGCAATGCGGCCGGGGGAACCTCAAAGCCAGGTGCTATTGATCTATCCATAGTCAATCCTTGCTTAGTGAAGAAGGTTGACGACTGTGCGAATACAATAGCATACACCAAGCACGTCACCCATATTGGAAAGAGCCTCAGAACTGCCTTGGCTTCTTCAACTTCCGTGACCCTACATACTTTGGCTTTGCCCATAGAACCATCCGGTGCAAGTAGTGCTTTGTTGAGGCACCTGCCAAATTAAAAGACGAACTAAGAGACCTTCTGCATGTGAGAATTTGGCAATTGTCAAACAACAGTACAAAACTTGTTCTTCTTACTGGAATTGCTTTGATGGCAAAGCTAGTTCATCCTGTACTAACGCGGAAGGGTCAACACGGCAGTTTTTAACTGCTGCAACATAAACCCGGCCAATTCTCACAAATGCACTTTTCTCTTCCAACTTAAGACAGTGCCGGTACGTCCTGGTCCCAAGTAGAAAAATACCAAGGGCGCAGATCATCACAACACACGGGATCCCAAATCCGAGCCCCCAGTTTAGGTTGTCTTGGACGTAGTTCAATAAAGAAACTGCAACCAAGGTGCCCCCGCACAAGCAAAAGTACCACCAGTTGAAGAAGGAACTTTTGGCCCGGCACTCGTATGGGTCTTTGGCATCAAATTGATCCGCTCCGAAAGCCTGAACGCATGGTTTATGCCCACCTTGCGCAAATGCCACCATGTAGAGCGAAAAGAAGAAGAGCCATATCTGAAGCAGACTGCCAGAGGCAACACCAAAGGAAGAACCAAAGTAAGGAAGTACAGCTGAGAGGGTCAACAGCCCAAGTCCCTGCGTAAAAAAAATTAAGCTTCAACCAAACTTGGATGGATAAGTACACACATCTGAGAGCACAAAACTTTGTTTGTGCCATTCACAAGGTTCGAATTCAAAGACAATGCTTAAGCAGACTGTCATTCACCCCTTGAACTACACCTCAAGGGCAAGTCCCTGACCACATAGACCAGCCCCGTCTCCCTTTGATAGGGAGGCATTTGCTTGTATTTCGTATCAGATATATTTTCAACTGGGAGCATCAATTCCATCATCAGTGCAGTCGTAACCGCAAATAACTTCTATGGACCGCCAAATCGGGAAAGAAAATGCCTACTAATGAACCCAATCCACTAGCAAATGCCTCCTTGCACAGCTGAAAATACAAAACTATATTTCTACCATTTACAAGGTCCGAACTCAAAAGACAATGCTAAAGAGATCCGAGTCCTTTACCACATCTTTCTTTGACGAGTAGAACTGAGGTTTTGAACCTTATGCATAGCCTATTACGACTTGAACTAGGCCTCAAGAGCGAGCGATTCCTTTACCACTTAAGACCAACCAATATGGACCACTTAGACCAACCCCCTATTGGTGATGCAAAACTCTCATTTGATTCAATCCCATCGAGCTGAAGTTTGCAGAGGATTGATTCAACACCCTATTACCACTTGAACTAGGTCTCCAGAGCGGGTCCCTTGCCACTTATAGACCGACTCCTATTAGTGACGCAAAACTATCATTTGATTCAAGTATATCGGGCAATTGGCTCTCATACCATATAGCAATTCCATTTCTTGTCCAACATCTTAAGACGGTGAGTAGGTGGATTTTCCATTCTTATAAACAGGTTAGCACTTAGCATTTCCGAAGTGAGATTCTCTCTAACAGGTTCAACGCCGAGCATAAATCCCATCACCGTTGTAGTCAAACCGCAAATAAATTCTACTGACCGCCAAAATTGGGAAAGATTTTGCCTACTAATGATCGGGGGGTTGGTTGGCTTACGAGGATGTAGAGGAGGGAGGCGAGGATGATGGTGCGGTAGCGGCCGAGGAAGGAGTCGGCGAAGAAAGCGCCGAGCAGGGGAAACAACGAGGCCGCCCCGGCCCAAGCGTTGACGTTGGCGGCGGCGGCGGCCGTGGACTGGCCAAGGGGTCCGGTGAGGTAGGTAATGAGGTTGGAGGATATGCCGTAGTAGGCGAACCTCTCCGCCACTTCCACCCCTTCAATCAAAACACACACAAATCTCTTTTTTATTCTTTCCATTTTTGCCAAATTTTAAAGCTAAATCAACTAATTAGGAGTGAGTTTGTTTAGTTTGTTTAGTTAGTTAGTTAGTTTGTTAGTTACCTATGATGAAGGCGGCGGAGGTCCAGCCGCCGGAGCTGGATCGGAAGACGGGGCGGTTCCTGAAGTCAACGCATCCCTCCACCGCGTTCTCGTTGCTTTTGATTGGCAGGAGCGGGGCCTCTGCCGAGTACGACGACGACGGAGTTTCTTCCGCCCCTCCTCCTCCTCCCATTTTGGTCTCGTATTCTTTCTTTCCTCCTCCAATTATTTGATTTGTTTTGTTTTTTTATTATTTATAGTAGTCTTACTTAACCAATCCCAAACAATGTTCAAAAATTATATGAAGCCGAAGTTAAATTATCATTGGACTATCATTGCTTTGGGTGCCTGAAAATATTTATATCCAACTAATATGTGCTGGCTAGCAGTACTAAGTAGACGACACAAATGATTTCTACAATGCGTTAAATGTCAATTTTTTTTATTAGAGATTATATATTATTAATTTTGGAAATTAATGTTTTAAATATGTATGGAAAACTTCGGCATGCATTTAAAATGACCATATTATTAATTTTAGAATGAATGTGTAATTGTTGTTATCCAATGTGTCCTTGTTTTTAGTTTTTGAAAAATGCTGGTAGTTGCGAAGAATTGAAACCTCTTTCTAAGTACAAGTCATATTGCAAAATTTCAGTCTGGGTGTAGGTCGAGATTGATTCATCACTGACCATCTTTCGTGATTGTTGGCTTCTGACCCTTATCCGTTGTCTAGGGACGTGTTTGTTCAAGATAACGAGATCCACACACATCATATTCGGAGAAAATATTGCGGATGATCATTTCATTTTCGATATTCCTCTGCACTTTTATGTTGATATGTACCTGTACTATTTGATGGTTAATAAAGATTAATAAACATGGATTATGATTTTTTGAATTATTAGTTTAATTGAATTTTTTAACTGTCGATTCTTTCACTCATAATTCAACTAATCCAAAAAAAATCAAACTCCTTGGTTTATTAATAGAATAAAGATACAAGGCACCACATTACCATTTTTTCTGAATCTAAACAATTGCTAAACAAGATATTATAAATATTGTCATTTGAATGTTCCACCACATCCTTGTACAATGATGGAAAGTTTGATGCATGTTCCAAGACTTCTTTTTTGATTTGTTGTGGACCATTTGTCAACTTATTTCCTGTATGAAAAAGAGGTGAATCATTTTTGAACGAGTTCGAATTCGGTGCATAACTTATGTTATATAACCACAATAAACATATATTATGACGATACAATATATCAAAATACAAATACAAGAGTAACACAATAGTGACAATTCCACGTTGTTCGGACTAAACTCGACTCCATTTTGATCACGTTAGAAGATGAAGTTTCATATGTGCATTATGTAAAATATTGGAGTGTTAGTATTAATATGTCCTAGAGACAATCTAGATAGGACATTGTACTTAAACAATATTCAGTTGTAATATTAATTTGATTAATAATATTTTGCATTACATAAAATGAATATATTGTTTGATTGTTTGCATATAATCATATTTATGTTCCCATGAACTAATGTTGTTACTGAGAATGTGAGATCTCAGATAATAGTAAACATAGTTCTTAAATTGTCCCAATCGATGATCATTGAGAATGGGATATCGATGATGCAATGGAGATTGGTGTGCGATATGCATCATATCCTTAGAGGATGTAGTAGTTCTCACAACTACGAGATACTAGGTATTTCATGATGGATGCACAGATACTTTAGAGAGTATTGGTATACCCGACCGAGAAACTATTTAGTATATTCTATTTATGTGTCTATGGAAATATCGGTTTATGAGGTAGTGAAGTAGTCCTTTGACTTGAGGTCAATACGCACGACATGTACGGAGTGATGGAACTTAACCATGATTGACGCTTGCACTCCTAACGGAGTAGATATCGCATGTGTTAGGCACACTACGAAGTATATGTGCATGGTAGTTAAGCCAAGAATAGGATTCATTCCTCAAATAGACTCGGAGAGAATACTTGTCTTCTCATAATTAATTGGATTATAAATCATTGGCCAATGTACGTCATTTTCAGAATGGTGTCTGAAGTGACAGTATGATCAATTAATAGAATGAGATAATATGATTAAGTTATTAGAACAAACACGTAATCATGTTTTAGACTTAATCCAGTATTCGTGAATGAAAGGACCGTACCACTATGAGCTTCACATTATAGGTAGTTGCAGTATCCTCGCAGCGTACCTTATATATTGAGATAGTCTGGTTTATTGTCTAGATTTAGACTAAGACTGTTAGTTTGACTAAGCGCTCGATATATAAGGGCCTATGAGTCACACAACAAGTGGTTCTTATTTACGAATTGAAGTCGGTTAGATTAAATATTAATTTGATCAAGAATATTTAATTTATAGAGAAATGTTAAAATTCTATTAGATAAAATTCTATTTAACTAAATTGGATTTAATTAAATATAATATATGTATATTTAATTAAGTTAGATTTAATTAAATAGTACATATATAAACATATATATAATGTTAGTTGGACCATATTGGTTAGACCATGTTGGTCCAACCAAGTTGGTTAGACCATGTTAGTTGGTTAGACCATATTGGACCATGTTGGTCCAACCAGGTTAGTTGAACCATATTAGTCCAACCAGGGGGAGAAAGAAAACGTAAGCACTAACGTTTCTTTCTCCATTAATTGAATTAATGGATACCATCTCCCCTGTACCATTGATTAGTTTTTATTAATTGATTAATTAATAAAAACTAACTTTATTTTCACTATATATATGGCTAATCGTTTTAGTTTTAAAACGTACCACAATCATAATTCTCTATATAGTTCTTCGGTCAAGAATTTTCCTGGCAAATTCACGAAGATCACGATTTTTGAGAATTCGATCAGGCTACGTGGATACCATAGTAGAGGGATTGCTCAACGACATTGTACATGCAAGCACTGTGAACTATCTCTGTCTATTTAATTATCGCAGATTCGATTATGTTATTTATATACAAGTCATATCAGATTATTTGTTGGTTAAAATCTAGAATTTTAAAATTCCGCTGCGTTGTACTTCGAGTATAATTTTCAGAAAAATCCAACATGGAGATCATTTTGGTTACCTTGAGTAGACATGACCAAGAACCAGTACAACTCTCTGTCATTTAGGGATATGAAACCCCCTCTCATTCCGGTGTCAAGATACTAACGGACTTGAAGGTCCACCTCGTGCCCCTTCGGATAGAAGGCTATCCCGCGGTTCCCGGATCGCCCCGCGTAGACCGCTGCTGGTAGGCCTAGCCATTTTGCCACCACTGAGTGCTAGGAGTGAGGAAAAAACCGCGGAAACCGCACACCGCACCACCCCGCACCGCCCCACACCGCACATTTAACAAACCGCGCGGTTTCGGAGGAAAAAATGCATCACACCGCACCACACCGCATAAAGCGGTGCGGTGTGCGGTTTTTCGCCCCACACCGCGCGAAAAACCGCCCCGCCCCGCACCATATATATGTATTTTTTTTAAATGTATATATATTTATATATGCATATATACATATTTTATATAATATATCTTAAAAAAGTTACTCTTCATGACCATATTTCTTATTGGCCACCTATTTTTTGCAATTTTTATAATTTTTTTGCAATTTTTTTCGAATTTAATTCAAATTTATATATTATTTTTATCGATTTGGGCCCGTTAAAATGGGCTGGGCCCAAACCGCATGCCACACCGCACCCCGCACCGCACCACCCGACACCGCACAAGCCGCACCGCGCGGTTTTTCGCAAAAACCGCAAACCGCGCGGTTTAATTTTTTCCTAAAAAAAAGTTGCGGTGTGGTGTCGGTTTTCGCCCAAACCGCACCACACCGCACCAAACTCACCCCTACTGAGTGCACACCGTCGCACCCTATCAACACCTGCCATTTTCGAACGACAGTGTAAAAAATCATTGTAACATTGTGAAAACACTAAGATTTTCAGTTCAACACAGCACATTACCTTTGACTTGATGATGGTTCCATCCTCCAAGTGTACGGTGACGAAGCGGCCGGCTCTGGCGACTCGGGTTTGATCGATGGATGTGAGCTTGGAAGAGAAACGGATCCACTCGGCTGGCAATTCTTCCGCCAACGCTTCAAGTAGCACCGTCCGGTGCACCGACCTAGCTGAGAGCTTGTTGCCCTTGCTGAAACACAGACAAATAATATTAAGATATTTTCTCCGAATTCGGACTAATGATACTTTAAGAGAATGAATAATTTAAGGGCAAATTACTCTCAGGTCCCTGGTTTTTATCAAAATCTTTTATTGGATCCCTCATTTGTCATAAATGGTTAATGAGTTCCTGTTTTATTTAAAAATGTTGGCCTGAGGTCCCCACCGACCAAATCGGACTTTTTTATTATTTTTTTGTCATGTGAAATGACTATTTTACTCTTCACAAAACGACAAAAATAAGATAAAATTTGTTGTTTTGTGAAGGGTAAAATAGTCATTTCACATGACAAAAAAATAATAAAAAGTCCGATTTGGTCGGTGGGGACTCCAAGCCAACATTTTTTAATAAAACAGGGATTTAATACTCATTTATGATAAATGAGGGATCCAATAGAATAATAATATAAAGACCAAGAACCTGAGGATAATTTGCCCATAATTTAAATATAATCACAATGTATTGTTACCGAGTCGCAACATATGTAGCATGTTGCGAGCTATAAAAGTTGTATGGATTTATAAAGAAAAGAAATGGGTTTCTTTTTCTTTTTGAGAATAAGAAGAAATGAGTTTCTGTAAAGACTCACAGTATTAACCATCGAATATATCAAATACTAACAAACGAATATATTAAGAGAACATTAATTAGGAACTCACCTGCCGGGTGTCACATAGGATACTTCTCGCACTTGTCCAACGCCGATGTCGGTTACATAGCCCCTATCGTAATCAAGAGAAAAAATTAGCAGTTAATTTCTTATAAAAAATAATTTGTTTATAATTTTTAGAAACTGAAACTATAAATAAATCTTGATATAAAAATTTAGGATTAATGTCACTTAAATATTTTGTGATTTATTTTGATTTTATTTTTACCATCGATATCTAATTTATTTAAATTTTTATTATGTAGAGGTTCAATAGTCCGATTCACAAATTTTTTTATAAATTAAGTTTTCTTAAATATTTTGTAATTTTAATGATTATCAACATTGTGATTTTTTTATGCACAAAGATTAACTTATTTTAATTTTTATCATTTAAAAGTCAATAGCCCGGCTCAAAAATTTATTTTACAATATATTATTTTGATACTCACGTGGAATGATAGAGCATACTCCAGTAAACTTAACCCAAAATTTTATTTTTGAACGAAGGTGCTCAAATAGAATAATTTGGCGAGAGAAGAAGATTCTTACTTTTGGAGAGGTTCATAAAGGGAAGTGAGTTTAGAGGAGACACCAAGAGCATCCAGAGCTCGCCAAGCATTTGGAAAGAGTGTTAAGGCTGCGCCTGTGGTCCTTAAGTCCTCAGCTCTCTCCAAGACCAAACTCCGTATCCCAATTCGCTTCAACCCGACCGCTGTTGCCAGCCCCGCTATGTCTCCCCCGACGATCACTACTTCCTCATGTAATTCCATATTTCTATTTTCACAACACGAGCTTAGATTAATCGGTATAATAATATGTACGATTTACAACAAATATATAGATATCTCTGTCTGTATGTGACTATATATCGGAGTAGTGGATGTCAAGCTTATATATATAAGGTCGTCATGGGAGAAGATAAGTTTGACCCGTAGGCCGTTTCCTTCCTTCTCCAGGGAAAGTTGAATTTTCTGAGATGATTCGGTGGGCGAAACGACTAAATGACATGTGATTAGAGTTGTTTCGGGCTACATGACGAATTGATAATATGAAAAAAATTGAGGGGAGAAAGAATCAGTCATTGAACTTGTCTTATTGGTTATAATAATTGAATTTACTTCGGGGGCACGCATATCATTTATATTTGTTATTAGGAAAAAATTGTTATTTTCAAAAAAAATTGAAATTGAATTGTTTTACTAAACCAAAATTATATAAAAATTGTGTCACTGTGTAAAAAATATTTAAAATATTACATGTAAGTCAACCAAATTTGTCAAATGACATAAGCCTTAGGACACCAAGGCATTTTGTAAAAATATAAGAAGTCCAAGATTAAAACTTGGACAAATTATGCTGTGTAAAAATTTGTTGAGAAAGCGTAATCGAGTTCTAATACATCCTCAACAATAACATAGAGATATAAAAGACAAACGAATTAATATACGTGGTTCGGTCAATTGACCTGCTTCACGAGAGTATAAACGATCTTCATTATAATACGTGGGATATTATGGATACATAGGCTATGACGAGGCACCCGCCTCAAGTTTTTCTCTAGCCTATACTATGACACTATTGTATTCAACCCCTAAGAACTCTTACATAATGTCCTCCTATTTATAAGAGACTAATCTTAAAGTTCATTTCTAATTAGTATTCTATTACAATAGGAAATTCCTA
The DNA here is from genome assembly GCA_012979155.1 of Hypericum perforatum. Taxonomy (NCBI): domain Eukaryota; kingdom Viridiplantae; phylum Streptophyta; class Magnoliopsida; order Malpighiales; family Hypericaceae; genus Hypericum; species Hypericum perforatum. Next base: position 7,672 of record SOPF01024845.1, on the reverse strand, counting down.
AATAGGATTTGAGACATTTCCAACAATCTTCACCTTGTAGCAAATCCAAACACAATCGTCATTTTGAGCTCTACTTGCTCTTCCACATATGATCATCTTTATCGTCTGTCTTAATCTGAAAACTCCACCTGGAATCTTCTACAAGTATCTACTCATCATGGATCTTCACTCGATCATTTGTCACATTAGGAGAAAATCATATGCATGCAAGCTTCACCTTGCTCTACGGTACCATACTTTCTCAACCAATTTTTGCAGACTCCATCTCCACGAGAAAACTTCCACCTCCATGTGGACACTGACTGTTGGATCACTTTACCGAGCGAACACCAATCTCAGTAAAAATAAGAGTTTAGGACACCAGTTATAGACCATTACATCACCTTCTAGTGAACAACTTCTGGACATCAATCTTGAAATTTCTATCAGCTACATCACCTCTTCATGAACACCTTATGGACACCAAGCTTGTTGTTATTATACCTCAATCTACCATCTTCGTGGATAACCTAGTAGTAACCTGCAAAACATGTGAGCAATACTTGCATCAAATTATGCCAATCTGCACCATATCTGCCTCGTCAATGAGTACTAGGTCCAAGCCTACTAAAAATCTTTACGCGATAGGAACTAAGTACCTGGAATCACAAAATAAGAAAATTGATTAAGGCATCGCTAGACGGACTTGTAGTTTTCACTCTTGCACCCGCCAAGTTCATCGTTCCTCACTATTCAAATTCCTAATTAGAGACTTCCCTTATCACTAATCTTTCTGCACAGGGACCTTAATCTGACCTACACTAAATCAAATTCTTCATCTCTGATAAATAATTTATCACGCCCACCAAACTTGCTTTCTTTTTTAGCCGATCAATTCTCAAATGTCTCCGAGCAACATATCAACTTCTCAAAAAACTTCGTTAGGCTCCATATTGCAAAGTTGTTGAGAAAACCATAAGTCGGCCAAGTCTTTTGGCTTTTTATCAAACTATTGACTTTTGGTCAATTGAAATCTAGGATTTTTCCTTCTCCAACAACCCAACACCAAGGAGCAAAAGGGGCGGCGACCTGGGCTGGCGACAGAGGTTTGGCCTTGGCTAGTACGAACCAGGATACAACGACGACAATGATAGAAGAGGAGCAGGGAGTGCCTGTCTCTCCTCAACTTTCTCTCTCCTTACGGGTGAGGCTCACAAGCAATAAGGCGACAACTGGCTGGCTCAATCAGCCGACGACGAGGCTCCCCCACCTGTGGCTGCCTCTTCCAAAAAGCTTAAATTTCTAAATCTGATGAATTTACCAAATTGCCCTAGTCCCTCTTTTTCTTTTACAAATCAGTCTCTCAGTCTCAATTTTAAATTTTTCTAAATTTAAAAAAGACTCTTCACACCAAGTTCGTCCAGATCAAAGCCAAAAAATCAGATACTAGTTGTTGGGACAGAAGAAATGATGTCATTGTTAGAAATATTAGTCAAATATAGTTTCACATAAACATGAAAGTGTAAAGCAAAGAAGCTTACTATCACACTTTGAGCAAAGTGTTATATCGTCTTTTCCAAGGTATGAATTTCGGATTTAATCCTGGACGAGGCCACGGTTTTACCATGTGCCCTTAAACTCTTATTTACCCGCCGTATAGCTTCCGGCCTCCGTGGGTAAATGAGTTCCCAAGGTACAACGCCCAATCACGTGTACGACAGGAAGCACTTTCGTACACCTTTCGAACCCTTAGTGGCCTTAGAACTCCGACACTATTGCAAATGAGAAATGCTATGCTAAAGAGGGAGAAGTGGAGAACTCAAGAAGAATGTGAGTTTGGGATGATTTGGAAAAAATGGAGAAGGCTCCTTTTATAGGCAACCTGAGCTCTCCAACGGTCACTTCAAATTTACTAGATCCATGAATTAGCTTTTAAATTAAGAAGATAAAAAGCTAATACATGAACTAGCCATCAATTGGCTCACACTCATTCAATGGCCTGCATTGAAGAGATTCGTGTCCATATTCGTGTACACATTCGTGTCCACTTGGTATTCCTCATAATGGGCTTGGGCTAAGGTTTGACTTGAGAAGTTGGAATCGCTTCAACAGGTCTGGCCCAGTTCCAAAAGATAAGGCCCAGGAACCTGGAACAATTCCCATAACCCCCAAACCCACAAAACCATAGCCCACACGATCACATTTGAGCCAATTTTCATTCACACCAAGAATTGGTTTTCGCAAATATTTGTTACTCTCACAAATACCAAAACTATTTGGCATGATCTCATAATACACTCATTTGTATTTAACCATTTCTTCCTTGGTTATTAACCAATTCTCCAACAATCCCCCACATGAATACAAAATGGCTTGTATGATATGAGCCTACCAATGCTATATGCAACTTGGAGTTCTGCGAGAATTTGTTGCATCAGGAAAGGTGGTTGAAAGCCTTGAACCTTTCTTAGTGAAATACCTTCGGATATACTTGCCAACCAGTGGACGCGATGCCTTGAACTATGCCGCATTTTGTGTATACCAAGATAAAGGTACTCACACAACTCATTCTCAAACCACTACTTGGTTCTTTCAGTTGTGTCCATTTTGGCCCTGGACTGCCTTAGAAACTTCATCAAATGCTCTAGAGATTTAGCTCTTAACTCATCTCATAGAAGCGGCCCCTTCACATTCGATATAGGTGATCTCTTATAAGGAGTATCCTGCCATACTCCACTTATACACTCAAAGTATAAGGATCATTAAAAGCTGAAAGCTTAACCTTCCCTTGGACAGGTCTATCACTCTTTTATCCTAGGAATAGGTAGGGAACTCAATTTCCCGAGTGCTTTGGTCGACCCTAGCCTCACAATTCCGTTGTCGCATTGAACTTGCAGATTGGGGTTTACAATCCAAGTTGGGTTGCCATCATGGGTTTAGGTCATTTCGTGGGCTTTAAACCCATTCCCCTCGATGAAATCTCAACTTGGTCTCTCGTTAGACCTTTTGTTAATGGATTCGCGATATTTTCTTTAGATTTTACATAATCTAAAGATATGACACCCGTTCTTAATAACGTTCTCATGGATTTATGTCTACGACGTATGTGTCTAGACTTTCCATTATACACATTACTCTGTGCTCTTCCAATAGCTGACTGACTATCACAGTGTACGCTAATTGGAGGCACAGGTTTTGACCACATAGGTATATCCTCCAAGAAACTTCGGAGCCAATCTGCCTCCTCAGCTGCTAGATCCAATGCTATGAATTCCGATTCCATAGTTGACCTAGCAATACAAGTTTGCTTGCATGATCTCCACGAGATTGCTGCTCCTCCAATAACAAAAATATATCTGCTCGTGGATTTTATGTTCTTGGAGTCCGAGATCTAATTTGCATCTGAATATCCTTCAAGAACAGCTGGATGTCTCGTATAGTATAATCCATAGTTGGTCGTGTACCTTAGATATCTAAGGACTCTAACTATCACTTTCCAATGCTCATCATTGGGATTACTCGTATACCTCGATAATCTATTAGCCGAGTTAGTAATGTCCGGTCTAGTACAGTCCATGAGATACATTAGACTGCCTATGACCCTAGAATAATCTAGTTGTCGCACACTATCTCCGCGATTCTTGCAGAGACTTGACACCACCTCCATTGGTGTTCTTGCAATGACATTGCTTCCCTTATCAAATTTGTCTAGTATCTTTTCGACATAATGACTTTGGGAAAGAGCATAACCATCTGAGGTCTTGGTAATTTTCATCCCAAGAATCAGGTCAGCTTTTCCTAAGTCCTTCATGTCAAAGCTTTTCGACAACATTCTCTTGGTAATTTTGATATTATCATTATTACCCACAATCAACATGTCATCTACGTAGAGATAAACTATCACATAGTCTTTTTGATCTCCTTTTACGTAGACACATTTATCACATTGGTTTATCCGAAAACCATTTGAAAGCATTACACTATCAAATTTTTCGTGCCATTGCTTAGGTGCTTGTTTTAATCCATATAAGGATTTTACAAGTTTACACACCATATGCTCTTTACCTGGAACTACAAACCCTTCAGGTTGTTCCATGTAAATCTCCTCATCTAAATCTCCATTTAGAAAAGCTGTCTTCACATCCATCTGATAGATCTCTAGATCAAATAAAGCCGCTAAGGCTATAGTTAACCTTATAGAAGTCTTCCTGGAGACAGGAGCATAAGTGTCAAAATAATCGACACTCTCAGTTTGCTTATAGCCTTTAACTACAAGTCTAGCCTTGTACTTGTCTATAGTACCATCAGGCTTCATCTTCTTTTTGAAGATCCACTTATGACCTAGTGGTTTGCTACTCGGAGGTAATTCCACTAGTTCCCATGTGTGATTATGTAAGATAGATTCTATCTCACTATTCACAGCTTCCTTCCAAAGAGCAGAGTCTGTAGAAGACATTGCTTCTTTGTAGGTTATCGGATCCTTTTCCAACAAGTATGTTAGAAAATCAGGTCCAAATGAATTCTCTTTCCTTGCTCTTTTACTACGCCTAGGCTCTTCAACTTCTTCTTCAAATTCTTCTCCCCCCACATTTTGCCAATTTTGGTCAACTTGGTTGTCAACCTCTCTTGGTGCTTTGTGAGGGAAGCTTTCCTCGAAGAAAGAAGTATCCCTAGCTTTAATGATAGTATTCACGTGGATATCAGGATTATCTGACTTGTGTACTAGAAATCGATATGCTGCACTATCTTGTGCATATCCGATAAACACACAATCCACCGTCTTGGGTCCAATCCTTATCCTCTTGGGAGGTGGAATCGGGACCTTAGCAAGACATCCCCAAACCCTTAGAAATTTGTAGCTAGGTGCATGACCTTTCCATAATTCATAAGGTGTTTTATCCAACTTCTTGTGGGGTACCCTATTAAGTACATAGTTGGCCGAAAGTACAGCTTCCCCCCACAAGTTCTTGGGTAGGCCAGAACTTATTAGCATGGCATTCATCATCTCTTTAAGCGTCCTATTTTTCTTTTCCGCAATTCCATTTTGCTCAGGAGAATAAGGAGCTGTGGTCTGATGAATAATTCCATTTTCGGCATACACTTGTGCAAATGGAGACTCATATTCACCACCCCGATCACTTCAAAGATTTTTGATCTTCTTGCCAAGCTGGTTCTCAACCTCATTCTTATATTGAATGAATTTATCTATTGCTTCATCTTTACTTCTCATCAAGTAGACATAGCAAAAACGTGTACAATCATCGATAAAAGTTATAAAATAATTTTTACTACCTCGAGATTGTATATATTTTAAATCACATACATCGGTATGGATTAAGTCCAACGGGTTTGTGCTTCGCTCAATCGAGTGGGAAGATGTTTTAGCATATTTCGCTTCAACACAAGTCTCACACTTATGTTTATGATCGATGTCAAACTTTGGTATTAGGTTTAGTGAAATTAGTCTTTGTAAGGACTTATAGTTCACATGACCTAGTCTACCATGCCATAAATGTAATGAATCATAAAGATAGGCAAATTTCAACTTCTTATTAGCCTTATCGGCAATATTCATTACATTATTGCTCGTGCTAGCCTTATTGGCAGCACCTACATCAATCATATCACTAGACTTTGCCTTTGGAGCTAAAGTCATTACACTCATCTTGAATAAATTATTGGTCAAGTACCCCTTGCCAACGAACATTCCTCCCTTGCTCAAGATGACCTTGTCAGCCTCGAACACAAGTCGGAAGCCCCTCTTGTTGAGCACCACCCCAGAGATGAGATTCTTCCGGATCTCGGGTACATGCAGCACATCAGTCAAAGTAATATCCTTTCTCGATGTCATCTTCAGCACGACTGTCCCCTTTCCTTCAACCTTTGAAGTAGCGGAGTTGCCCATATAGCAGTTCTCATCATCTACTGCTTGATAGGTCTTGAACATCCATTTGTTTGCACAAATATGGCGGGTAGCCCCTGTGTCAACCCACCATTCCTTTGAGTTCCCTCCTACGAGATTCACCTCGGACACGACGGCCGTGAGGTGCATTTCCTCAAAGTCTGAGCTCAACCTATCTTCAGCCATATTTGCCCGAGCAGGCTTCTTCTTCTTAGCCTTGCCTTGGCTTGCCACCTTCTTGCCCTCGGTGGCTAGATGTTTGTGGCAATCTTTGGCTCGATGGCCAACCTTGTTGCACACGTAACAAGTTCCACTAAAGCTCTTGTTCGAAGCTTCTCCCTTTGGATCACTTGAGTACTTGCACTTGTTTCCTCGGGAGTTTTCTCCAACCTCGACCATATTGGCCTTAGCACCCATGCCATTAGGGTTCTTTTCAACCTTTCGGCTATCTTGCTCGATACGCAACCTTCGGATAAGGTCTTCGAGTGTCATAGCCTTCTTCTTATGCTTGAGGTACACCTTGAAATCCTTCCATAATGGTGGTAACTTTTCAATTACCATTGCCACTTGGAGAGCATCATTGATGGCCATCTCCTCTTGGGCAAGCTCATGGAAGATCAATTGCAACTCTTTGTATTGATCCACAACGTTCCTTCCATCAACCATTCTATAGTCGTGGAAGTGCCCGGCCACGAATTTTTTCGCACCAGCATCGTCAACTTTATATTTGTGCTCCAATGATTCCCAAAGATTCTTTGAAGATTCTTTGGTCGAGTAGACGCTATAAAGCGCATCATCGAGGGAGCACAAAATATAGTTGCGACAGAGATAATCCTCGTGCATCCATGCACTATGGATCTCGGTTTGTTGTGGATTACTCACATCCTCCTTCGGTTTCTCCTCCTTGAGAAACCGGTTCAAGCTCAAGGCGGTCAAGTAGAATAGCATCTTTTGTTGCCATCTCTTGAAGTTTCCACTCTTGAACTTCTCTGGCTTTTCAAGTTGAGAATACGGGAGCGGCATTGGGTGTCTAATACCCGGCATCACGGTCTCAACACCGCTAGCCACTTGCACGGGAACCTCTTCATTCACATTGGCATTGGTTGAGTTCACCTCACCGGAGTTGTTATTTTCAGCCATTTTTGTCGTCTAAATCACAAAAGAAATTGTTCGTAAGTATTCCTTACTACCAGTAATGTCAACGATACCAGAATATTAAATCGTAACTGGAGCAATTGAAACACTTGCAAAACAGGCGTATACAGACCGAATAAATTTCCCAGATTAAGTTTACTTCACAATAAACAATTAAACCATACTTCAAGGTGGTAGACCGTTTGAATTAATATAGCAATTTAAATTGTTTAACGTTTGAAAACAAACTGATTGTAGCACCGTAACCCGAAACAAATTATAACAGAATCTCGTGAAATAAAGTTATAATTAACAGTGTATTATAATATCAAAAAAACCTTCAAAAGTTTAACGGACAACAATATCATCTATGAAAGTCTACCGCAAATGATCGTAACTTGAAACAACCACTGACAGAAGAGCAAATTAAATTCCTCAAGCCAAATTTCCAACTTCCGACATAAAGCAAAGAAATAAATAATTTATTTCCTATGGCAACGAAACCTAGCAACAGGATATCCAAATTATAAAGCGAACCAGAAAGCAAAATATAAACCACAAATGAAGACGCCACCAAATACTAATATTTCAATAAATAAGAGTTTAAGATTGTTGGAAATATTAGTCAAATATAGTTTCACATAAACATGAAAGTGT
>SOPF01024843.1:0-34914 GCA_012979155.1 Hypericum perforatum | reverse complement strand
GTTTACTGAGATCAGTTGGACTATTTTCTTGCATACTTTATGCTTTGACTGTATACTTCACATCAGATATCGTACTGACTTGTTTGCTTCATTCTTCTATTCAACAAGAACGTAGTCGTCTTCCCTTCTAGGTCTGCGGCAATCGAGAATGCACTTCGACTATTCTCACCTCAACTTGCGATCGTCGATGAGCATCTGACACGGAATTTACCTAAGAAGTGGTTAACATCTCTAGCAATCGGGGTAAGCTCTTTCAGTGTTGGTTTTGACCTTCTGAGTTACATTTTTTTTAACTCGTGGCATTAATGGATGTCTACTATGAACAAGTTTATTGTGTGCTTGTCTAGGTTGCTCATGGTTCCACCCAGAGTTGTTTTATTACCTCTCTTTCTTGTCTATGGTCATTAACAAACTGACATATCCTAGTACATTTGCTCTTTCTGTTTGCTTATTTCTTAATTTGCTGTGCAGTTTCTTTTTTCCCCTTCATTACCCTTGCAAGAGTTTAATTGATGTTGCAGTGTGGTGCTTATGAGGTGATTCTGATTTAGTGTTCCGGTCAGAGGATCCTGATGAATATGCTTTGACTGAGTGGGAAGAAACTTACAACATAACCTTTTTAATGGTGTTTAACATTTTTCTTTGACATTGGGCATGTCAAAGCAGCGTTATATGTATTTTTCGTGTTGCTGGCTTGCCTCTTGGAGGCTCAAACAAGGATTTTATGAGCTCTACACTTTTCTCTTTTTGTAGCATTCTGCTGTTAACTTTCTGATGCAATTTTTACAAATATAATGTTATACTTCTTGCAGAGTGCAGAGGCTAATGGCAATGCCAAGGACTCGATTACTGTGATCGAGGCACCGAGACAGTCAGATTTGTTAGTGGAGCTGATTAGGAAGCTACAGCCTAAAGTTGTGATTACGGGGATGGCCCAGTATGAGGCCATTACCACTTCAGCTTTTGTGCAACTTTTGAATACCACGAAAGAAATAGGAGCACGCCTTTTCTTGGACATATCTGATCACTTTGAATTATCTAGCCTTCCAAGTTCCAATGGAGTACTGAAATATCTGGCTGGAACTCGACTGCCCTCGCATGCTTCAGTAATTTGCGGACTTGTTAGAAACAAGGTGTGTATTTTTTCTGTCTGAAGTTCCAGTTTGACTTTTAATTTTCTCTCTCTTCCTTTCGAGTTCCATTTGTTCTGATACGGGCACTCTTTGTAGGTTTACTCTGATTTAGAGGTAGCTTTCGTCATCTCCGAAGAAGAATCGGTGTTTAAGGCTCTCTCCAAAACTGTTGAAGTGCTGGAAGGGAGTACTGCATCCATTCGGCAATACTATTATGGATGTCTATTTCATGAACTTCTGGCTTTTCAGCTTGCTGATAGACACCCCCTTGCAGAGGTTTGCTACATTGCTTGTTATTTTGACATGCTGCTTTCCTATTAGTTAGACATTTTTTTTGCTTCTATCAACAATTTTATTTTTCTTTCCAGTTTTCCTATTTGTGCCAACAACTTCTGCATGTACTTGCTTACAGAAAATAAGATCTGTAGGCCTCACGCAGTCATTATGGTTTCACTTAGCCTGTGTTTGGTGGTAAAATAAGATCTGGAGGATCAAGGAATTCCATAAGAATTTCATTTGGTAATTTGAGTGGTTTCCTAATTAATTTTCAAAAGTGTTCTTGTTTGGTTGTCCATGGAATTCATTATGACATGTTACTTTGGCTGTATTTGCTCTTAGTTATAATGAAAACCACAATTTACAAAGTGAGATGTGCAAATGAACTCCATTATCTATCTAAACATGAGGATGCAAGGATTTGTAACAGAATTCCTCATTTTTTAACCAACCAAACATAAAGAGCTGGATTTGAAAATGAATTCCACAAAAAAAAAAAACGAAATCATTGCCTAACCATATATCTGTATTTTTATGAAATGACATTCCTGTGGTCTATCGTTTTCCTCCAGAAATTTTGTGTTTGGTTTTGAACTAAGATTTTTAGTTGAATTAACCTTCAAAGATTTTGGTGCCACTGTTTTATTTACACATAATGATGGTTAGAGACTTTATGTTGTTGGCAAAATTGTGATTCTCTTTATATTTAGAAGTTCAAGAGAGTTCTTTTTGGCTTTGAAGGTTACTGTGAATCTCTTAGTCACTGTTTATTTGAATGTGGTACAGAGGGAATGCACAAAAGTCAGTGCAATCGATCTGATCAGCTTTAATAGCTCTGCGGTTGAAGTCCTCAAAAACTCCGAATTATCAATAAACGAGGCAAAGAATTCGTCACTGATTCACATGGACGTAGACGAATGTTTCTTGCCATGTCCTTCTTCTGCCAAGGCTGCCATTTTTGAAAGTTTTGCACGACAGAATTTGGCAGAACCAGAAACTGATGTCACGCCCAGCATCAAGCAGTTTGTTATGAGAAACTATGGTTTTCCCATTTCTAATAGCACTGAATTTGTCTATTCAGATACTTCACAGGCTCTTTTCAATCGGCTAATCATGTGCTGCAATGAGGAGGGTGGCACATTGTGTTTCCCTGCTGGATCAAATGGGAACTATATTTCCTCAGCCAAATTTTTGAAAGCTAATATTCTTATTATTCCTACAGAACTGAAAAAAGGCTTCAAGTTGACTGAGAATATATTGAATCAAGCACTCAAGTCTGTGAAGAAGCCGTGGGTTTACATTTCTGGTCCAACGGTTAATCCTACAGGCAACATTTACACCAGAAAAGAGATGGACAGCATCCTAACCGCTTGCGCACGTTTTGGTGCGAGAGTAATTATTGATACTTCATTCTCAGGACTGGAATTTGATCCCGAGGGTTTGGTTGGTTGGGACTTAGCTTCTGCGTTATCGAAGCATGACATATCTGGCGACTCTTCATTCTGCGTATCGTTACTTGGAGGACCGTTTCTTAATATTCTCAGTGGAGCACTCAAGTTTGGATTTTTGATTTTGAACAATCCCCATTTGATCAGTACATTTTACAGCTTTCCAGGAATAAGCAAGCCTCATGGTACTGTTAGATATGCTATAAAAAAGCTACTGGGTCTGAAAGAGCTTAAAGCAGGACTCAAAGATGCTATTGCAGAAGAAACAAGACTTTTGAAACGTAGATATGAACGATTGAAGAAGGTATGGACACTTCTGCTGCATTTTGTTCAACTTTCCTCCGTTTTAATCAACTGCTGTCTTCTAATTTGATGCATCTAACAAGCTGGAAAACTATGTTTTCATGATGTTAATTATCTTTTCCAATGTGGGTAGTTCCCTCGTGCTATTGTACGAGGGCTTTTTACCATAGATGCGTAGCTTGATGTGGCAGGACTGGGATTGATGGGTAGTTTTAGGTGGGGAATTCCTCGTACTGTCGTACGGTGAAATGGAGGGTAAGTATGGGATTTGGGTTTTCTGATGTAACTTTGTAACTTTTTTCTTTTCTCTTTAAAGCTAGTTAGTTTTCGCAAGCGTAAATCCTTTCAATGTTTATTGATTAGCGAGTCCAATGCGGAAAGTAAATACTCATTTTTTTCTGTTTCTGCTGCAGACGCTAGAACAATGCGGTTGGGAAGTGTTGAAATCCAGTGGCGGTGTTTCTGTAGTAGCGAAGCCCTCGGCTTACCTGAACAAGGTTTTTAAGATCAAGCATACACCTTCAGGTGAGGCAAATAGTGCTGCACCATGTGAAGGAAAGCTTGATGACTCGACTATTAGAGCTGCCATTTTCAAGTCCACTGGTCTGTGCATCAACAGTGGCTCATGGACTGGTATTCCTGGCTACTGCCGCTTTAGCATCGGGTTGGACGAGACGGACTTCGAGCGAGCATTGGGCTGTATCGTTCAGTTCAAGAATGTTCTTGGTCTCTAAGCTCGCGTTGGTGTAGTCGATTGTCGTCTTCTTCCTTCTTCATTTAACAAACCAGAATAACCACAAAGGCTCATCGTACAGGCGAGAGGCCTCTGTAGATTTAGGCCTGCAAAATTGGCGGACCATTTGCTATCAACTGGGTGCTTATTCCAACATCGTTTTCGTCGTATCGTTTCTAGATTCGAAGTCACAAAAAAATACCTTCAATTCCTTTGGCTTCGAGTTCCTTCCACCATGTTTTGCCTATCATAATTATTAGTCTCCTTGTTCCAAATGCCTACTTCTATTTTTGGTAGATGTAGTTCAGTTGATAACTTAATCCTTTGACCATAATTATTTGGTGATTATTTCATACAAAGTGATAATGTTTGGACTATTGATAATACCTATCCAACCGGTGATTTTGGTATTGATCCATGTGGCCATGTTTCTTTGAACCGCCCTGAAATTGTCTTAATAGGTGTTTGGTTTACACGTTAGACATCATTGTTGACTGATAGAGACATGGATTCGTCGAATAGGTTGTGAAACTGCGGAACTGGGTCAGATTTTGAATTGTTTTTCCAAAACTAAATCGTAAAATTTAATTTAAAAAAAAAATCGAACTGACAATTACAACGGTAACTACGAGTTATGAAAATTGTCGCGGAACTTTATAACCGGAACTGTCAATTATTTTAACGTATTTACTAATTGGGTGACAGTTTTGGTGGAAAAAAAAATTAAATGAGTGACAGCTTGTCGCATATTGGTTGGACAACGACCAATTCCAAGTGACAACCCAAAAGGAATGGCAGCCATCGAAATGATGAAACAGTTGGATTGTGAAGATACGGATGACAATAAAATTACTCATTATTTATAAGTTTTGAATAGTTTGATTTATAGAATAAATATACTTAAAAAGTTGGATAAATTATATCTAGTCCCTTCTAGTTTAAACAAATAGATAATTTCCTTTATATATTTCGCAAACTGATTAAAAACCCACTTAATTTGACGAAATTATACGATTTCTCCCCTCTCGCCAGAACCGGCGAATTTCTCCGGTGAGGGGTCAGGGAAATTGACTATTATACCCTTCTATTAAAAAATAAAAACAATAAATCAAATACGTACACTGCCATGATGACCAAAAACAAAAAATTAAACAGTAAATCAAATAAACCAAAAAGTAAAGCCACCCCTCCACCGCCTCTCTTCTTCTTCTTCTTCTTCTTAATCGTCTGGAACCACCCGATGTTGGAGACGACAAAGCTGTTGCTTTCGTGGTTCCACGCAACCACGTCGTCGGACGACCAAGAAGTCCACCATCCCGTAGGTCTTGGTCAGGAACGGCGGCACCGAGGGCGAATCCATCATCGGGGGAAGTCTAATTAGGGATCAGTCGAACCCATTAAATGAATTCCATTAAAGGAATTTGACGAAGGGGAGAGAGAGATACGAAAGGGGAGAAGAGTAGCTCCGGTCTGTATAGGTTTGTGAGGTTGCCTTCTGTGTGGATCTAGGGTTTCGAGGCGGCACCGAAGGGGGTTCATCAATTGGGTTCAATTGCTGGAGGTAGGGAATATTGGTTGTATATTCATGGGTTAGTAAGAGGCTACTTCCAGGGGTTAGTGATGGTGCCGTTAGAGGCTGGCTCTGCTTGATGAGTCGACGAACATGGAAAGGGCAGAGGTGGTAGTTGTTTCTTTCTTTTGGGTAATTTGTCATTTGATTTGCTGATGAGTACATGAAGTGTGCCGTAATTGAGTCTAAGGAAGGCAGGACGCTTCCCAGCTGTGGCGGTCTTCTTGTTGTCGTTGTAGAGGCTGATCTCGAGCATCTCCCCGACGAGGAGGGAGGAGGGTCGATCGTTAGGGACCAAGTCTGGGTTGTGGATAAGGAACTCGAGCTTCTCGTCCCACTCGGGGTTGAGGTCGTAGGCTGAGCTTGGGGCTGGATGGGGAGAGATTGGAGCTGAGGTTGGAAGTTCGGGTGGCGGCGGCTGAGGAGGAGAAAAGAGGAGGAGGGGGAGGAAAGGAAGAAGAAGAGGAAGAGGAAGAGGAAAGGGAAGAGTTTTTTTAAAGCGAGGGATATAATAGTCATTTCTCTTGGCCTCTCGCCGAAGAAATTCGCCGGTTTTGGCTAGAGAGGGGAAATCGTATAATTTCGCTAAACTAAGAGGGATTTTTAATTAGTTTGCGAAATACATGGGAAAAATTGTCTATTTTTTTAAACTAGAGGGGACCAGATGTAATTTACCCTAAAAAGTTTGTTTTAGTCTTTTATAAGTAGAAATTTCAGAGTTGAATTTGATAAAATAAAAAAGTAAAAAATTATTTTTCTTGATTGATTGTGACATTTCGATATTAATAAAATCAACAAATTGATTCTATAGTCCATTCATAATGTTTTGCAAAATTAAAGGATTCGTAAATGACGGATCTACGTATCCTCTACACCAGATTGTATGGAACTCTGCGAGTCAGCTCTCTAAAAGGGGATTGGATTAAGTCATGTAAGTGTTTATGATTATAGGACTGTCCTGTATACCTAAAATCCCCTATTTTCTTCAATTCGACATCGTTTTGGGAAGTCCTCTTCTTCCGATTCAATTGAAGCTCTCTATCTTCTTCCTCTTCTTTGTCCCTTTCTAGTATCAATCGTAACAAACTTCCCCCTAATGCTTTATCTCCATTGCCTGAGCCATTCTCGCGGCAATCGCTGGGCCCAACTGTCAAGAGCAGAGAGATTTTGAGGATTTTCATGGAGTCGACCGACAAGAGTAGGTCAAGGTGGAGAGATAAATAGAATCAACTTTTGATATTGCTACACTTTTGTTTGGTCGATGCAATTTTTTTTTACCTTTGTTGAAGTTCATTGTGATATGTTCGAGTGGTTCTCTCTGATATGTTCGAGTAGTTTCTTCTGATATGTTCGAGTAGTTTGTTCTGATATGTTCGAGTGGTTCGCTCTGATATATTCGAGTGGTTTATTCTGATATGTTTGAGTAATTCACTCTGATATGTTCAAGTGGTTTGTTCTAGTATGTTCGAATGTCATTCTCATAAAAATAGAAAAATTAAAAGATACATGTCATTGACATTTTTGAAATTTTTTTAAAAGTTATAGGACCAAAATTAAAAAAAATTACATAGACTAATATCACATGAAAAAATATTCTTTTCAGAAAAATATAAAATATACTTGTCATTGCCAAATGAAAAATGTTAGTATTGTGTAAAAAAAAATATTATGTAATAAAAAAATCAACAAGATTTAGTCTAGATTCCGTTTCGTAAGGACTAACACTAGCAGTTCCAATCAAAATCCCCGAGGATGGTTGGGAAAGGGGCGGAAAGAGTAACGAAAATCAATAATTGAAGAGAAAGTACGAAAGAGAGAATACAAGTTGGTGGTTCAATATATTATCGATTTTCAAAAATGGAAAGATTTTCATTTTTCCAAATATGGCAATGCGATACTTGGCGAATTTAGTGCGATCCAGAACCAATAATTCAATGACCTGATTGCTTTAAATATTTGTCAGAAATTTTGGTCAACATTGTCTGCAATTCAGATCTGTCTCAATTGTTAATAAAAACACATTGATTAATGAGAAAGATGTTTATTTCATCTTAATCATGTCGAATTATTATAAATAAAATGTTAGATATTTCTAAGAATTTTTTTTTATCTCTTTTCATAATCTTATGTAATTCCAGTTTTAATTAAATGATCCAATGGATAAAGTATAATTACCAAACAAATATCTCATAAGCCTCCGCCGAATTTATTTGATTATTTCCAATTAGTTCTGGGCCTGGACGCAATTTATTGATTGGCACATACAATGAATATACTTTTTGGTAGAAACCAATAAATATAAATCCATTGAACGATAAATTTATTTCGTAACTAGTCTAGGTGTTGGAAAAAATATAATTTATTTTCTTCTGGAGAAAAAGAAGTCCTCTCCTCTCTCTCGTTGTTCTTTTACATGGTATTGACAAACGTCTCATTTTTTCTTATCTTATTATTTTAAGTGACTCCAAGAGAAGTGGTAAAAAAGACGTGATATATCCAATTTTGGGAAATTATTAGATAAATCATGGGCGAGAATTCCATGTAATTCTTATGAGCACCTATAACTAATTTAATACGTCATATATTACTTGTACCATATTAATTTTGCACTTTAACAAGACTTCTCTTGCAATTAAGCAAGATAACATTTTTATTTAGATCACTTTTCATATTTATGATGTTCTAAAATTACATCATCTCATTTAAAAATTAACTCATGATTTCTACTTAGATAAATATTCATGTGAGATCCTTACTGCTCTATTTCTCTAACCAACATACAAAATACTTCTAAATTACTATCATGTTTAATTGAATAATGAATTCAATGCTTATGATTTGAGAAAAATAAATGCGTACATTGTTTGTCATTAAATCTGTTATCACATCTACCGTAGATGTCTTATATGCATACTTCGTTATAAACAACCATATCACAAAATAGGTTTTTTTTTTCGTGAGGTGGATAGGAATAAATGGTTTAGATTCTTGTCAACTATATATTCTCTTGCTTAGGAGCTATGAAAATTACATATTAAGCTTCCATATTTGAAAAAAAATATATATAAATCTATTTCTACTACTTTAATAAGACTTTTGTCGAGCAAGAAAAATATATCCCAATGTAAATTTTCTTTCTTCTATATTTACTGCCGAATCTACATTAGCATAACTCTTCATATTATGTCGTCGATACTGATAATATAATAAGTATTCTGTAGTTACCATTAATAATTCATAATTTTCTTGAACACTTGTCATCTTCGGATGTTTAGATTGAGACAATCCATACTATTTGCATGAAGAAAATTCATCATATCCTTTTTTTTTACTAAAGTGTCTTAAGACATAAATCTTTTTTTTTTTAAAATTTATCAAGAAGCTCTCTTCAATTTTGGAATTCATAAATCTATATCCACCACATGATTAAATATAATTGAAACAGCCAACTTTTTTTACCAATTGCAACTCAAATTGGTGAGGACTATAAATCATCTTAATAAAACACACCCCTGCTTACCCACCACATGTTACACTTTGATACCTTGACATTATAGCCGGAATTGGTGAGGAATATATGTTAGTATGTTGTAAAAAGAATGCTGATATTATATAATAAAAAAATCAACACAATTTAATCTTGATTCCGTTCCGTAAGGATTAACAGTAGTAATTTGAATCAAAATCCCTGAGGATGGTTGGGAAAGGGACGGAAAGAGTATAACGAAAAGGAAAAATTAAGCTCAGGCCCTCATGTTTGAGGAAATTCGTGTTTTAACTCCCATATTTTTTTATTATCATTCAACCCTTCAAGTTTGTGAAAAGTTTAACCCCTCTCGCCAGAATACGACAGTTTTTCCAGCAAAATTGAACATAAGATTACAAAAATACCATTTAAAAAAAACAAAAAAAAAACAAACAAACTACAACCAAAAACAATCTCTGCTGTCTCCACCTCCCCGTTTGCTTGTATCTCCGAGAAAGTCTCAACCCTAAAATTTCCCATCTCAACCCTCTCGCCACCACCGCTCTCCCTCTTCTGCCCTTGCCTCTAGGTCCCCTCCTCTAAGCTTGTTCCCATCCTCTCCCTCGTTTCTCTTCTCTTTTCCCTGCAAAATTTCAAATGCTCCTCTCAACTCCCAAATCCTTTTCCACACCCCTTTTTCAACTTACCCCAATTTCCCAACCCACTAAACTTTCTTCGATTACTCTCTCCTCTTGGTTTGGTCATTTCGTCGAACACCTCCTGGGTCTCACGATTCCTCGCGGTGGCCTCCATCTTCGGCACCTAACGATGTGGTCTTTGCCTCGTCGCAACGCTTTCCGATTGTCGGCGTCGTTTTGGAATTGTTCGTCAACCCAGCTGGCGTAGGGTTTAGGCTGTTGACTTTGCTTTTGAAAATATATGGAATTAGAGTGAAAGGAATTGACTTTATTTTCCTTTATTTTTTAGGGGAAATTAGGCTAAGGTCCCTGTAGTTTGGGGATTCAACTGGTTTCGTCCCTGTAATTTAAAAACTACTCTTTCAGTCCATTAAAATGAAAAAACATAGACGTTTAATCCCTCGTTCCGACGTCGAAAAATTTTTCGGCCAAAATATGACCTGGTATGACCCTTTTACCCTTCTTCCCCAAATTTACTAAAAAAAACCCAAACTTTACCTTCTAATAAACACAACGATCGCGACCCAGAAACCAGCTAATTCACTAATCCATAACCGCCCTCTCCCGCCCTTCTGGTGGGCCTCGTCGCTCCATCTCTACCATCTAGGAGACCGACTGTTGCCTGACCGCCTTCGCGGCCTCCCTCGGGCAGCCCTTCTCGTTTCACCAGTGCCGCCTCGACCAGGACAAAAGCTTCCGTCCATCATCCCTAAAGCTTGTCCGTGGCAAAGCCCTAGTGATGAACTACATGCTCTACCTCCCCCACCTCACGACTGCCCGATCTGGGCCAACCGGGTTCGTGGGTCGGTTCATAGAGTCTTCCTGAGGCTGAGAATCGCCAGCTCCCTGGCCAGAATGTATAGGGAGTCGACGGTGATAGTAGGGAGCAACAAAAAGGCGTCGTTAAACTGGTGGGGGTGGTTGGGTTCGACCAGGTTTGAGACCGATTTGATCAGCTTCGCGAACCACTGCCATGCGAAGCTCCTCTTGGGGTTGTTCAACGACGGTTACCGGGTGGAGGATTTGGGTAGGAATCGACTGGTTTTGGGTTGGAAGTCCCGGAGGTTGCTCTTTGCATCGATTTGGACCTCTCCCGCATCTCCTACCGCTTATGATGACTCATGAATTAAATATGATTATTATAAATATGATGACGAGGATAATGATTGTAATAATAATAATAATAGTATCTCATGAAGAAGGCAGCTCCGGCGGTAGGATGAAGAAGATGAGGATGTGAGGGTTTTTAGTAAATTTTGGGGTTTGTTTAGTAAATTTGAGGAAGAAGGGTAAAAGGGTCATACCAGGTCATATTTTGGCCGGAAAATTTTCCGACGTCGGAACGAGGGACTAAACATCTATGTTTTTACGTTTTAATGGACTGAAAGAGTAGTTTTTAAACTACAGGGACGAAACCAGTTGAATACCCAAACTACAGGGACCTTAGCCTAATTTCCCCTATTTTTTATTATTGGGATTTTAGTGTAGTGTGGAGGGGAACTGCCAGGAAGGGAGGAGGTTGTTTTCTAGTGAAGCTCTGGCTGATGACGTGCTGTTTTGGCTAGGAAAGGACAATGGTATTTTGTGGTGGGTTTCGGCTAGGAAAGGACAAAGAAGAGGAGCTTTGGTGGTGTTTTTGGTTGGCTGGTTGGAGGAAAGGAGGAGGAAAGAGAGGATGAATGATTGGGTTTCTCAAAGTTGTATGAAATTTCACAGTTGGGTTTCGGTTAATTGAATTGGGTTTGGTTGAAAATGAAACCTTAGGTTGAAGATGACCGGAGAAAATTTTTGGGTTAGAAGGTTAGAAACATGGCCTTAAAAAATATTCATTTTATTTTTTTAAGCACAAGGATATTTTTGTAATCTTAAGTCTACTTTTGCCGGAGAAATCGTTGGATTCAGGCTACAGGGGGTAAAATATACACATTTCGCAAACATGAAGGATTGAATGATAATAAAAAAAATACGGGGGCTAAAAAATGAATTTCCTCAAACCCGAAGGGCCTGAGCGTAAGTTTCCGTAACAAAAATGAATAATTGAAGAGGAAGTAAGAGAGAGAGAATACAAGTTGGTGGATTTTTTAAAATGGAAAGATTTTCGTTTTTCCAAATATGGCAATGCGATACTTGGCGTATTTAGTGTGATCCAGAACCAATAATATAATGACCTGATTGCTTTCAATATTTGTCAGCAATTTTGGTCAACATTGTCTGCAATTCAGATCTGTCTCAATTGTTAATAAAAACACTTAGATTAATGAGAAAGATGTTTATTTCATCTTAATCATGTCGAATTATTATAAATAAAATGTTAGATATTTCTAAGAATTTTTTTTATCACCATTCATAAACTTATGTAGTTCCAGTTTTAATTAAATGATCCAATGGATAAAGTATAGTTACAGACAAATATCTCATAGCCTCCGCCGAATTTATTTCCAATTATTTTTGGGCCTGCACGCAATTTATAAGAGATTGGCCCATACAATTAATATACTTTTTGGTAGAAACCAATAAATATAAATCCATTGAACGATAAATTTATTTCGTAACTAGTATAGGTGTTGGAAAAAAATGTAATTTATTTTCTTCTGGAGAAAAAGAAGTCCCTTCCTCTTCTCTTTGTTATTTTACATGGTATTTGACAAACGTCCCATTTTTGTAAATGCCTCAAAGAGAAGTGGTTAAAAAGACTTGAGATGTCTACTTTTGGGAAATTATTAGATAAATCATGGACAAAAATTCCAATATCTTTCACTCACATATAATTGAGTATAATCAAAACACTTTGTCTTGTTATAATTTACAAATAGATCAAACGATCAACATATATCGAATAAACTTAGTTAAACCTAATAGTACATAGTTGTTATATGATGTCATCTTGATTAGCATATTCATTACAAAATGCATGTCTTATCTTAGATCTTACTTCACATTTATTATTTTTATATATAATTTCTAAAATAATTTATTCGTGTTAATGACTAGTGAACCACAAAGTTTATATAATGTGATAGATAGATAACATTCTTTCCTAACAATATTTTTTAACCATGATCCATCTATATTTTCTAGTCGTATTTGCAAGGTCAAATTAAAACCATGATCCTTTATAGATTTTTTAACCTAACTTTACTAATACGTACTTCCAATATATGTTAAAGTAAGGATCTTAAGAGTAGAGTTCGGAAAATAGTTTTCAGAACTGCTCCTCCAAGAATATGAAAATAGTATATTACTTTGTAAAAAATTAATTTATTATTCATAGATCATAAAACACTCATGACATAGATTCTTGGGAAAATTAGGCTAAGGCCCCTTTATTTTGGGAATTCAACCGTTTTAGTCCCTACTGTTTGAAAACTATTCTTTCAGTCCCTACTATACAAAATAACATAGACGTTTAGTCCCTCGCGGGTCAACCGCTGATGTCACGAGTCAACATAAATTTTTTAAGACCATTATACCCTTCTTTTAAACCTAACCCAACCTAACTCGACCTGACTCAACCCGACTCAACTCAACCACCTATGAATGACTAGAATGACTCAAACTAACTCAATCGACCTAGCCGACCGTCCTTCTCTATCACCGTCCTCTTCAACCATGCAGCAAAATCAAACCCAATGAAAGCTTTCGCTAGAAAAGTAAACGGGATTTGCTCGCTCGACTTCGTAAAGCTGGCTTTCCCCTTAGTGGCCATCTCGGTGCTTGAGCTTTCTGTGGTTGAACTCGGTGGGGTCCAGGTAAGATAACATCCGGTAACCGCCGGTGAGCTCCATGGAGGGTACCAACATCTCGGTGAAGAGATCCTTTGTGACGTTGAAGAGGACAGGGATCTTCCGGATAGGGAGCTGGACCGGTTCGGACAGGTGCATGCTGGCCGAGATGGGGGGTTCTCGAAGGAGACCGAGGTAGTGATCGGGTAGAGGTGCGGGTGGTGAAGGGGAGGGGAGAAGAGGCAGAGAGTGGTTCAGACTGCTATCATTCTTACTTGGGCTGCTAGTCGACAGCTGGGTTGTACCCGACAATCTCAGCGTCATTCCTACTCAGGCTTTCGATCAATTGCTGGACTTGATGAACACAAAGATTTGCTATTACAACAACTACAACCTATCGGAAGTCCAAGTCGAAGCAACATCCTTCTCCAAGTCCTGGTCGGCAGCAGCTTCGAAAGTCCAAGTCGAAACACTCCTCCAAGTCATCCTCCGCCAAACAGAATTCATCTACTTCCACTCCTCCCCCAACTGATGCCGATGTCGATCATCTTCGTCCAGCTCCTCCCTCGGTGTCAAACTCGTACTCTAGCAGCGAAAACTCTGGGCCAATTGAGGCGGTCTCCAAATTTTGGATAGCTTACCGCCAGTCCCATTTAACAATTATCTAACTAAAATAACATGGGACAACTCTTTCATCTCGTTTCAAACGCCCATCCCATTTAACAAAACCCCGCCCTTTTATAAAAGCTTCACCTCCTTCAATGCTCTAAAAGAATATTAAGCCTCCTCGTCCTTCTCCGCTTACTTTCTCCAACCACAGCCCCAATGAAAAAGAAAGAAGTCAGCGAAAAGCTTTGGACGAGTTAGATTCACACGATTTGCTCACGTAGGAGAAGGTGGATGGGTGTTTATTTAATTGAAATAGGGAAAAAGGAAGAAGAAAAGTTTGGGGGGTTTATTTAATTTTTGGTTCGGTCAGGTTTGATTTGAAATGGTTAGTTTTTGGATTTGGTTTTGGGTCTAATATTTTAAAAGAAGGGTATAATGGTCATACAAAAAATTATGTTGACTGGTGACATCAGCGGTTGACCCGCTAGGGACTAAACGTCTATGTTATTTTGTATAGTAGGGACTGAAAGAATAGTTTTCAAATAATGGGGACTAAAACGGTTGAATCCCCAAAATACAAGGGCTTTAGCCTAATTTTCCCTAGATTCTTTCTTCCAAAAAGAGTGCATATTTTTCACAAATAATACCATACTTGAGCATCAATCACGATCTATACAAGCAATAGCTTTGTTTATAGAAAGACTACTGAAGGTCATTGAATTCCATGTAATTTTTATAAGCACCTATAACTAATTTAATACATCATCTATTAATTGTGTCGTATTAATCTTGCACTTTTACAAGACTTCTCTATTAAGCAAGATAATATTTTTATTAAGATCATTTTTTATATTTATGATGTTCCAAAATTCCATCATGTCATTTAAGAATTAACTCATGACTTCCACTTCAATAAACATTCATGTGAGACCGTGACTGGTCTACTTCATACATTATAGCCAATGTTACTCGGATTAACATTCACAAAATACTTCTAAATTACTATCATATTTAATTGAATAACAAATTCAATGCTCATGATTTGAAAAAAATAAATGCGTACATTGTTTGTCATTAGATCTATTATCGCATCTAATGTAGATTTCTTATATTCATACTTTGTTATATACAACCATATCACAAAATATGTTTTTTTTTCTGAGGTGGATAGGAATAAATGGTTTAAGGTTCTTGTCAACTAAATATTCTTTTGCATAACATATATGAAAACTACATATTAAGCCTCCACAGTTGACAAAAAGATATATAAGTCTATTTCTCCTACTCCAATAGAACTTTTGTCAAGCAAAAAAAATTATTACAGTATAAATTTTATTTCCTCAATATTTACTGCCGAATCAAAATTAGCATAACTCTTTTATATCATGCCTCGATATTGATAACATAATAAGTATTTTGTAGTTATTATTAAGTAATTCAAAATTTTCTTGATCTCTTGCCATCTTTTGATGTTTAGATTTAGACAATCCATATTATTTGCATGAAGAAGATTCACCATATGCTTTTTTTTACTCAAGTGTCTTAAGACATGAATTTTTTTGAAAAAATTATCCTTTAACCACTAAGATATATTTCAAATTTTTGTCATCATACTAGAATTGTTTAATCTGAATTAATGAAAATTTTCTTTTCAAGTATATAATTTTAATAACATATTTAATTTCAATATATTATGAAAATTTGTTTCTAACTCATGATTTTTGTTAATTATTTTGAAATCATACTTGGAATTTTTATCGCTATATTTCAATTATTTAACGAGAATGATTGTTCAAAATTTTAACTTTAAGTATATAATTTTTTTTACATTTTTTTAATTTTAATGTTGGACGTAAACTTTGGCTCTTTAAGATATCCTAAGTCAATTTCAACTATTAGTAACATCTATAGTCAAAATATCATGACAAGTCATTTTCTAAGTCATGGTTCTTGTTAATCATTTTGAAATCATACGTCACACTCATATTATGAAAATGAATATATAATTTGTCTCATATTTTATTTAATGCAATAAATTGATCTCAACAATTTTGAAACTCTATGTTACAAATCTATGTGATGTAATCTTTTTTTTTTACTAAAACAACCCATCAAATAAAAATGAAAAAGATACAAACCAGTGTGAAGCCCACAACACACCTGCTAACCAACAATCCTAGCAGTCAGGTGAGGCATAAAATCCCTCACCAGCTAGCCAACAAGCCTGGTAGTTTGGTGGGGCAAAGGAAACCAACCAAAATCCATGCTAACCAACAATCCTGGTAGTCACGATAGGCAATCATACAAGCCAAGTGGAACAGGTAGAAAAAATATCGTCAAGGGACGAACAAGTAGAATGGTTATCTAAACATGTCCTGTCTGATGTGGCTGATGAGCGAAGCTGGGAAGTTCAGCCACCAGCCGTCTTCTGTGAGGTGAGTCAGAGCATTTTCTGCCATATTTCCCTCGCAGAAAATATGCATGATATGTATCTGCAGCTGGGCTCGCTACTCTGAGCTGAAACATGTGTAGCCAGCAGGACCGTTAGTGCCATATGACCTCAGCCTGCAGTGTTTGAAATCTCAATAACATGTACATAGAGTCTGTCTTTAGCCACAGTCTATGCTAGTCATACTGATGCGCGATCTCTACTACAAGGATGGCTGCCATGAATTTCGCATCGAACGTGAAATAGCTCAAAATAGGGTGAATGAAGTAATCTTTGACAAAACCCCTATGTGTGCAGAAAACCCCCACTGAATGGCCCTATCGTAAGGCTTTCAGAGAGCTGCTATCCATGTTGCACTTGAGCCAGCCTAGAGGGGGCATCGCCAAATAACCTTGACAATGTGTAGCCAGCAGGACCGTTAGTGCCATAGGACCTCAGCCTGCAGTATTTGAAATCTCAACAACACGTACATAGAGTTTGTCTCTAGCCACAGTCTATGCTAGTCATATTGATGCCCGATCTCTATTACAAGGATGGCTGTCATAAATTTTGCCTCGAACGTGAAATAGCTCAAAATATGGTGAATGAAGTAATCTTTGACAAAACCTCTGTGTGTGTGGAAAACCCCCACTAAATGGACATATAGTAAGGCTTTTAGAGAGCTGCTATCCATGTTGCACTTGAGCCAGCTTGGAGGGGGGCATCGCCAAATAACCTTGACAATGTGCGGCACCTGGCCTAGCATTGGGGCAATACGGAGATCCTGAATTAGAGTCTGTTCCCGCTGTGAGGAGAAACACTACCCAGTGTCCAAGATGGCAGTCTCGCTCACCATGCTACAAAATAGTGCAAGCAAGGCATTTAGGGTCTGGTGCTGACAACAAAAAGTGCACGCATTACACTCCATCTACAAAGTCAGCCAGCGGTCATAACTGCCACCCTTCACAACACACCCACCTGAGCATCACCTCTGCAATGAGCTTGTTAAGGCTCAAGAAAGGCCTCCATGGAACCCTAAAAAGACCAAAAACATACCTCCAGAAGGCAAAACAACTATCGGGCATCAGATCAATGTATGGTCCAGCAACTCCGCATCTGCCAGGCACATATAACATATGCTCGGGCCAACAAAACCCTGGGAGAGCATGATATCAGTGGTGAGAAGTGCCCCAAGAATGGCCTACCATAAAAACACAGACCTCTGTAGTAAAATCACTGCATCCCAGATCTAGGAGCCCAAACGGCCGATAGGTAAGTAGGGCAAAGATGGTTGTAAGTAGCTCTAGAGGTGAGGATGCCATCCCGATCATGGACCTAGACTATCTTGTCACTACCTAGCGGGCCAAACCTGTGTATCCTAGATAGTCCTTGGGAATGCCTTGCAGAATCTCATGTGCAACACCAGCACCCGTGTGATATATACTGTGTAAAAGGCTTAGGTGATTTGATTATTACTATCCATACCAACAAAGTGCACCTTCTTTTCAGACATACATCCTGGGAAGTTAAGCCTTCAAGGTTAAATGCGTTCAGCCGAGGGTAGGATTAGGATGTGTGACCTCCTGGGAAGTTTTCCTGGGTACGTGCGAGTGAGGACAAATCATGATGAAAAAACTCGTGTTTGTATAGTGGAGTCAGTCTGTCAAATCATAGGGCATTACATTTGGTATCATAGTGACCTCAGCTTGTACGGTGTGCTTTGGGGATTGAATGCACCTATAAACGAGGAATTCTGGGATTGTGTGTATGTGGTACGACGAGGACGTCGCATAATTAAGGAGGGGTAAATGTGATACCCCGTATATGTACTCTGTGAAAGGCTTAAATAATTTGATTGTTATTATCCATACTAACAAGATGCATCTTCTTTTCGGGCACACATCCTGAAAGAACTTCAAGGTTGAATGCGTTTGGCCGAGGGTAGGATCAGGATGGGTGATCTCCTGGAAAGTTTTCTAGTGTGCGTGCGAGTGAGGACAAAGCATGCAGGAAAGACTTGTGTTGGTACAGTAGAGCCAGTCGATCAAATCACAGGGCATGACAACCCGTCTTGCTAGTAATCCGCTACCGTGAAGGTGCATCGCGGATAAAGATGCTCCAGAAGTCCAACCAGCTCAACAATCACATATCCCAGCCAATTGTCCAACCAGAAGTTGACCGTAGAATCTTCTCCGACCAACACCCGAGAAAATTGGACAATGTTTAGCAAGCAGCTTCGTACTCCTCGCAGAATGAAAGAGCGCACATGTCTCTGTGGCATTGTGTCTGCCATATCGATCAGATGGTCTCGGATGCAGCTGAAGGATCGGGCTGACTTGTGTAAGATGGACCAGGTGAGCCAGCTCAGGAAAACTAAGTTCACCTGTCGGATGGAGCGAAATCCCAGCCCGCCCTCCTCTCGCGGGACACATACGAAGTTCCTCAAGCACGTGTATACCTACTCCAATTTATGAAAATCCTAACAATTTTGATGAATTCTTGCGAATGTATCGTATTCCAATTAAAATATCAAGAAACTCTCTTCAATTTTGGAATTCATAAATCTATATCCACCACATGATTAAATATAATTGAAACAGCAAGTTTTCTTTGACCAATAACAACCCGAATCGGTGAGGACTATATATCATTTTAATAAAACGCACCCCTACGTACCCACCCCATGTTACACTTTGATACCTTAACATTATAGTCGGAATTGGTGAGAATTATATGTTAGTATTGTGTAAAGAAAATGTTGATATTATATAATGAAAAAATCAAAACGATTTAATACTAATCCGTTCCGTAAGGACTAACAGTAGTATAGTAGTTCCAACTAAAATCCCTGAGGATGGTTGGGAAAGGGACTGAGAGTATGACGACAATGAATAATTGAAGAGGAAGTACGAAAGAGAGTTTACAAGTTGGTGGTTCAAAATATTATCGATTTTCAAAAATAGAAATATTTTCATTTTTCCAAATATGGCAATGCGATACTTGGCAGATTTAGTGTGATCCAGAACCAATAATTCAATGACCTGATTGCATTCAATATTTGTCAGAAATTTTGGTCAAACTTTGTTTGCAATTCAGATCTGTCTCAATTTTTAATAAAAAAACTTAGATTAATGAGAAATATGTTCATTTCATCTTTATCATGTGGAATTATTATAACTGAAATGTTAGATATTTCTAAGAATTTTTTTATCACTATTCATAATCTTATGCAGTTCCAGTTTTAATTATATGATCCAATGGGTAAAGTATAATTACGAAACAAATAACTCATAGCCTCTGCCGATTTTATTTCCAATTATTTATGGGCCTGCACGCAATTCATTGATTGGCCCATAAAATTAATATATTTGTTTTTGGTAGAAACCAATAAATATTAAATCCATGTCAATTTATTTCGTAACTAGTCTGGGTGTTGGAAATAAATGTAATTTGTTTTCTTCTGTAGAAAGAGAAGTCCTCTCCTCTCTCTTTGTTCTTTTACATGGTATTTGATAAACGTCTCATTTTTTCTATCTTATTATTTTAAATGACTCCAATAGAAGTGGTAAAAAGACGTGAGGTATCCAATTTTGGGAAATTATTAGATAAATCATGGGAAAAAATTCCAAGATCTTTTACTCACATATAACTGAGTATAATTAACACACTTTGCATTTTATAATGTAACGATAAATCAAGCAACCAACATATATTGAATAAACTTAGTTAAACCTAAGAGCATATAGTTGTGACTTATATGACGTCATCTCGATTAGCATATTCATTACACAATGTATGTCTTATTTTAGATCTTACCTCACATTTATTATTTTTACATGTAATTTTTAAAATAATTTATTTATGTCAACGACTAGTCAACCATAAAGTTTATATAATGTGATAGATAGATAACTTTTTTTTTCATAAAAATATTTCTTCCACCATGATCTATCTATATTTTCTAGTCTTATTGGCAAGTTCAAATATAAAAAGATAATTCTTTATAGATTTTTTAACCTAATTTTACTAATTCATATTTCCAATATATGTCAAGGATTTTAATTGTAGAGTTTTGAAAAATAGTAATTTTCGGAACTGCTCCTAGACTATGAAAATATAGCCAACTTTACTTGGATTAAAATTCACAAAATACTTCTAAATTACTATAATTTTTAATTGAATAATGAATTTAAAGCTCATGATTTGTGAAAAATAAACGTATACATTGTTTGTCATTAGATATGGTATCACATCTATTGTAGATGTCTTACATGTGTAATTTGTTATATAAAACCATGTCACCAAATAGGTTCACTTTTTTTTTCCTTAGGTGGATAGGAATAAATGGTTTAAGATTCTTGTCAACTATAAAACTATATGGGTGCGTTTGGTACGACTTGTGGACAAGACAGAACAGTACTGGATAGAATAGTACTGGTCAGAACTGCTTATTCTAGCTGTACTGTCATATGTTTGGTTGTTTCAATACATGATTGAATATTTTGCCTATTTCTCAATTGTATATGTATAATAATTTAATCTAAAATTTTGTTAAAGACAAAATTATTCTTCATGATAACAGCAGATAATATTCATTAAACTAAGTAAAATCAATCATTACATTAACAATAATGTTATATCATAGAAATAAAATCTTTGAATAAAAAATCAGAATTAAAACTAAATATTAAAAAATAATCCTTATGAATTTAAATCATGTTAATTACATTATAAATATTTTTAATATGATATCACATAATTAAACAAATATATTTTTGTAAAGATAAAATATTATTAAAAATTATTCATGCATGTACACTATATAATAAATGGGTATGTTAAATTTATTTATTTGAGTGACTCACTAAAATAATATCATTGTAAATATGTATGTGTTGATCAAATATATAGATTAACCACTTTCATATTTTTATATATATTTATATCCTAAATATAAAATATAAAAAATTTAAATGAATCTCAATTAAAAAATTGTATATAAGATCTATAAATTTATAGTAGAGAAAATAATTATTAATGATTGAATTAAATATGATAACAAATAAGAAAAAAAAATAATATAAGGTAACACGGTAAAAACATGCCATAAAAGGTTTCTGTCCTTGGACAAAAAATTTTGTCCCATGGAAATAGGTGGGACAAGAAATTAGGAGTGGGCTTGGACAAGGATTCAATTTTGTCCTGTCCATTTCTTGTGCCAAACATAGGCTTGGACAAAAAACTTTGTCCACTCCTGTCCAAGCCTTAGTACCAAAGGCACCCTATATTCTCTTGCATAGGAGCTATGAAAACTACATATGAAGCCTCCACAATTGACAAAAACGATTGTATAAGAAACAAAGACAAGTTCTCTTCAAATGAGCAACGAGTGACCAATAATGAGAATCAAGAGTTTCTTGGGAGGAATAACCTCTCTATTATTGTTCTTGCCGATTGGGGGATTTTTGTGGCCAATTACAAATTGATCCCAATTGTTCCTTGCGCATTCACTTAAGTACAGTATTCATTCGTGTGTTCATGGTGGAACAATTACAATTTTGCCCTGAACCCTGAACCATTTATTGACAAGAGAGATTCACCAAAGACGATTTTGAAAGAAAAAAAACCTAAAACGTTTTTTTTTAACTCAATCTTTATCCATAGCAGAACTTATATTGATTGCCTCTCATGTCAATGAAGAGTTTCATTCAATCATAATCCTAAACTAAATTAAAAGAACCCTAAAGTAAAAAAAATACACCATATAAATACATGTTGAAGAATATATCTTTTCATAGAGTCTTTCTTCCTCTGATCATAACAAAAGTTTGTATCTGTCCTTATTCACATAGACAAAGCGAGAGTTAGATTTCACATCTTAACAGTGTGAAAGGTTGAGAAAATTTTGGGAAGAATGGTAATATTTGTTTTTTTAGAAAAAGAATCCTCTCATCTTTTATTTTAGTATTTCTTTTTCTCTTGTGGTATATGATAAGCATTCCCTTTTTCTGTCTTTTCATTTTTTTTTTAAAAAAAAACTCCATGATATGTGATCCAAAAGAAGTGATATGCCCATTTTTATTTATTTATCCGTTCTTTTTGTAAAAGAGTATCTCATCTCTCCAAAACTCTCAAAGTTATCAAGGAAATTTTGAAAGAATCATTAGATCAATCACTTATGAAAATCCTAACATTTGGTGAAGTCTTGCGAATGTATCATATTCCAATTAACATTTATAAAAACTGAATTACGATTAATGTTTTTAGCCCATTTTACACTTTGATACCTTTACATGAATAAATTAGTATTATAAAACGAATTCCACTTAACCACCACATGTTTGTCTTATTGGGGAAGACCATGTACAAATATGTGTGTGCCAGAACTTGGAGCCATAACTTCCATCCCAAACAAACATACACTCTCAATAGAAGTAGAATTCCAAATTCAAAAAAATTACTAAAAAAATATAAAAGCCAAGCCAGTCCATCATGATGAAATATAATGCTGTCCACGATGAGAATGATGATGATGATGCTTGCCTCCACACAATGCAATACGCGACGGGAGCCCTAGGATCGATGACTGTTAATGCAGCATTGGAGCTTGGGGTATTTGGGATCATAGGTAAAGCTGGTAAAAAAAATTATACTCTAGGATTTCAGTTCATTAATATTTCTTTTAATGCCCCGTGATCTCATTTACGGGATATCGCATTTATGTTTTGTGTCGTTGAGGTAAGTTTCATTTGGCAGGTAAAGCTGGTCCAAAGATGCAATTGTCGGCAGCCGAGATAGCGTCTGGCCTGCTGAAGAAGAGCCCAGACACAGCTTTCGGGTTGGATAGGATGCTTAGGGTTCTGGTTACCCACAAGTTCTTGACTTGCGGCTTGCGTTCCCTCGACAACGGCTCGGTCGAGAGGGTCTATGGGCTTGCTCCGGCTTCTAAGTTCCTTGTTGGGAGTGAAAGTGAGGGTTCCTTGGGCTCCATGGTTGCCCTTGCTAATCATCCAGCCTTCACAGACAACTGGTATGGTGACATAAATTGTTTATACTGCTTCATACAATTTATTATGATTAGCATGGGCCAACACATATATGCCTCGGTCTATTTAATCATAATGATTTTATAGTTTTCTCAACTTATGCCAAGTGGAAACTCATTGACACAATCAATAAAAGTAGACATTTGATTCAAATCTTAAATTGAGCTCGACAATACTCAGCTCCGGAGGCTAATTAGTGATAATGCAGGGCTAACATGAAGGAGGCCATTGTTGAAGGGGGATCAGATCACTACAAGAAAATCAACGGGGGATCGGTCTTTGAGTACATGCGGTCGGACCCGAAATTCAACGAGACATACAACAGCGCCATGGCGGGGATTTCGACATTGGTCATGTCTAAGATCCTCAAGGTCTATGATGGCTTCCACGGCCACAGCTCCGTGGTCGATGTCGGCGGCGGTGAGGGTAAGATTTTGAGTATGGTTGTCTCCAAGTACCCTTCCATTAAAGGGATCAACTTCGACTTGCCTCATGTCATTCAAAGCGCACCCCTCGTCCCTGGTAAAAAAATATTCTACCTCTCAGCTCTCTCTCTCTCTCTCTCTATCTCTCTCTCTCTCTATATATATATATATAGATAATATTTAATATTTTGGATATTTTAGATTATTACATGTTGATTTGAAAGGGCAGCGGCCTTTCCCGGCATATATTTTACCTTTTTATATGTTGATAGAATTCATTACTCCAAACGGAAATTACAACCAAATAGAGTAATTAGTAAAAGAATATCACTAGGTGACATGAGAAATTTATGTGCCTACAAAATTAGCTTTTAATTTCTGCATCAAACCAATATAACCAACATAAACAAATTCTCGATTTAAGTGATCCACATGCCCCAATATGCCATAGATGTTACCATTCAATAAGAAATTATTGTACCTTTTTTTAGATCAATTTTTTTTTAACTATTTGTGAGCTGTCAAGGGGATGTTGTATAATAGCAAATAAAAAATTGTGAATAACCGAATGAAGATTCGTTCCAGAAAAACAGCAAACGCC
Source organism: Hypericum perforatum (assembly GCA_012979155.1). Lineage (NCBI taxonomy): Eukaryota > Viridiplantae > Streptophyta > Magnoliopsida > Malpighiales > Hypericaceae > Hypericum > Hypericum perforatum. The sequence continues at coordinate 10,456 of SOPF01024843.1, read as the reverse complement.
ATCGGGAAGTTAAAAAGTAAAAACAGGTATTGTCTGTTCATGAATATGTTTAACAAATCAGCCTGAATAGAACAGCTGTGGATTTTATCTCTGACTGAACTTACGCCGATTACGATTAGCTGGCCAGAATAAAATAGGCGATCTTAGCCAACCGATCACTTAGCCTTTTACATAATTGTAAACTGAGACATACTCTTGGAATAGCGAATGAAATAAACAATTGAATAGCCACAAACACTATGTACACCCACTTTAATGCTGCATGCTCCTACACACTTACATTATTTGCTGTACAATGACTGGCAACGTGATGTATAAATATAACTTGTGTGTTCTTCATAAAAAAATATCTCTTAGGTCCTATATAATTTAATAGGGAAAAGTACAATTTTAGTACCTGTGGTTTCACGTTTTTTGACATATGATCCTGTACTTCAAAAACGACTAAAAAAGTCCTGACGTTAGCTTCGGAGTATCACTTTTAGTCCTCCGAACCTAAATTCGTCCCGGACCTATGGAAATTTTTTTTTTCATCCTTTTTTTTTACATTTTAGTCCCAAATCCCAAATTTTTTTCAATTGTATTTATTATATCATAAATTTGTCCCAAACCTATGGAATTCCGGAAATACCCCTAACCCGCTTCCGAATTTCACCAAAAGCTCAACATCAAAGTCGTAGATCTAGGTCTTACGGATCCTCTCATTTTGGAATTGCTCGATTCGAAGTACGTATGCGAAAGTTATGATTTTTCTACCGAAACTCGACAAACTAAGACTATCAATCCTAATACCAACCAAAATCATATGAAACTCAAAATCGCAAGGCTCAAATCACAAAACTCACAATATAAAAGTCGTAGACGAATGTGTTGCAAACCTACCCGACTTAAAATTAACTAAATCGGAGTTCACACGAAAACGTTACACATATTCCCCCAAAAGTCGACGAATTCAATACAACGATTCGAACACCGATCGAAACAAAATAACCAAAGGTCGGACCAAGTAGTCACGATAAATACAAATTTAGCGAGGGTCGTAACACCTCACCTCACAAGAGACGAGGGGAAGAAGAAGAAGAGAGTGGGATATGGGAGGCGATCGGGAGAAGGAGAGGGCGGTGGTGGAGAGGTGACGTGTTAGGATTGATAGACTTAGTTTGTCGACTTTTGGTAAAAAAATCATAACTTTCGCATACAAACTCCGAATCAAGCGATTCCAAAACGAGAGGATCCGTAAGACCTAGATCTATGACTTTGATGTTGAGCATTTAGTGAAATTCAGAAACAGGTGAGGGGTATTTCTGGAATTCCATAGGTTTGAGACAAATTTAGGATATAATAAATATAATTGAAAATAAATTTGGGATTTGAGACCAAAATGTAAAAAAAAGGGATGAAAAAGAAATTTTCCATAGGTTCGGGACGAATTTAGGTTCAGAGGACTAAAAGTGATACTCCGAAGCTAACGTCAGGACTTTTTTAGTCGTTTTTGAAGTACAGGATCATATGTCAAAAAATGCGAAACCACAGGTACTAAAATTGTGCTTTTCCCAATTTAATATGATAAGGATAGTATTCTGGATATTTGAGATTGTTACATGATGATTTAAATGGGAAGATGGGTGTTGTTCAAAGCTCTTAAAATCTAGATTTTAACACTTAAAAAGATTTAAAATATGCAAAAGAAGATGCATCAAGCGACTATAAATCTTAAAAGATATAACTCTTAAAAAATTTAAAATTAGAAATTGAGTAAAATTCATGGTATCGTAACTGGAAGTTGGTATTGGCATTTTTAATTAAAGATTTGATTTCTTTTGTAAAGAATATTATTAAGGGTTTACTGAATTTATTTATATATATATATACATAAATATATATTAAATATTTTTTATTAGTAGAATATAAATTATTATGTAACCTTAATCATAACCTTAATTGTAAGTCTAACTGTTAGTATATATTGGTGTGTATCTATTAATACAAATCTTGAATAATTTGTTGAATTGTAATTTTTAAGATGAATTTGAGAGAATGAGTATTTAAGACTTATTATTAAATTAATAAAATTTATCTTAAAGATATTTCTCTAATAATTTTTATATTTTTGTCAATTGTGTGAAATCTTACGATGTTGTACAATTTTATGACCTATGCCTTTTTATGCTCAAACGATTTTTAAGTAAAATTTTGATTTTGACAACTTGACGTATTAGGTTTTACCTTCCCATATGAAATTTTCTATAACTTTTTTGGCACTTCAAAATTTCTATAACTATTCGTGAGCAATCAAAATTAGGATATATCAAGTACATGGAACTCTAAATTGTTATGATTAATTACACAGATGGAAAATTTTAATAAAATCATTACCCTTCATAATAAATGTTCTTCATATTTGACGTTGAATCAATATATATGTAGGTGTTGAGCATGTTGAAGGTGACATGTTTGCTAGTATTCCCTCGGCAGATGCCATCCTAATGAAGGTATGATTAATAATTTTACGACGAAATCCATTTTTTTCATAGAACAAATAAAATTCTCAGTTTTTAATTTTCTATTGAAGGACGTCCTTCACAACTGGAGCGACGAACATTGTATCAAAATATTGAAGAACTGCTACGAGGCGCTACCTGAAAACGGTAAAGTGATAACTATAACTATGATTCCGCTGGAGGCACCAGACTGGAGTTTGTCCTCGAGATATATTGCAGGAATAGACTACATTATGCTGTTGCATTACTCCGGAAGAGAGAGGAGTGAGAAAGAGCTTCAAATCTTGTGCATGGCTTCCGGATTTTCACAACTTGAGGTGACTTGTTCGGTTTACGGTGGTGCCTGGAGTGTTGTTGAGTTCCACAAATAATTTAGTTTAAAAATGTTGTCAAAAAATGTGCTCGATGTCTCAATTAGAGCAACATTCCTCAAATATTTTTAAACAAATTAATAATATTGTGAAGTTGGCCAACGTACTAGATTTGTTTTTCAAGAGGGGGGAATATCACACTCTGTAGAATGTATGTATCATGATGATCCTTAATAATATATCTTTAAAAAAAACCGACCAAATATTTTGGTATAAATATCTACACCTGTGTTAAAAAAAAGTTTTTCCTCGGGGTAGTAGGAAAACATATTATCAGTTAAGCGAAGTGCCAAAAAATGAAGTGAGAAGAGTGTAACCGGATTGTGATGGACACCTATTTTAAGGACTATCCTAGAATAAGCAAACTATTTTATCATAAATGAACGAACTATTTTATCATATATTAGGATTGCGTGTCGAATCATTGTAACATAATTGGACAAACCATCACATGTCAAATCGTTTCATCAAAACTAAGCAAACTATTTTATCATAACTGTGTAATCCATCGTGTGTCAAACCTTTAGATCATAAATGAGAGAAATATTGTGTATCTCAACACAAATTATTTTATTATAACTACGCAAATTATTTTATGTCTGTTTTCACCAAAGCATTCTATAATAATTAGACAAACTATTTTATCATATACATCGTAACAAAAAAACCATTTGCGTGTGTTCAAGACGATCATGAAAATCCATGTTCAAAGACGATCATGAAAATCCATGTTCAGTAAGGGTGCGTTTGGTACGACTTTTGGACAGGACTGAAATTATAGGACAGAACAGTACTGGACAGAACTAATTGTTCTAGCTGTACTGTTCTATGTTTGATTATTTCAGTATATGATTGAATATTTTGTCTATTTCTTTGTTTCATATGTGTAATAATTTAATCTAAAATTTTTGTTAACGACAAAAATATTGTTCATGATAACAATAGATAATATTCCTTAAACTGAGTAAAATCAATCATTACATAACAATAATGTTATAGCATAGAAATAAAATCTTTGAATAAAAAATTAATATTAAAACTAAATATTGAAAAATAATCCTTACAAATTTAGATCATGTTAATTATATTATAAATACTTTTAATATGATATCACATAATTTAAAAATTATTTTTTATAAAGATAAAATATTATTAAGAATCATTCATACATGTACAATACATGAGAAATGCGTATGTTAAATTTATTTATTTAAATAACTCTCTAAAATAATATCATTGTAAATATGTATGTATTGATCAAATATATGGATTAACCATTTTAATATTTTTATATGGATTTATATCTAAAATATGAAATACATAAAATCTAAATGAATTCTAAATAAAAAAATTGTGTATAAGATCAAAAAATTTTATATTAGAGAAAATAATTATTAATGATTGAGTTAATATGATAACAAATAAGAAAAAAGAAATAATATAAGCTAATATGTAAAAATATGTTATAAGAGATTTCTGTCATTGGACAAAATATTTTGTCTCATGAAAATAGATGGACAGGAAATTGGGAGTGGGCTTGGACAAGGTTTCAATTTTATACTGTCTATTTCTTGTGCCAAACATAGGCTTGGATAAAAAATTTTGTTCTGTGCTGTTCAATCCATAGTACCAAACACACCCTAACAAATAGTAACTCGAGTCTTAGGGGGAACTTGGAATTTTCAAACCAACATCGTTAGTATAAGAACCGTGTAAGACAAGGGCAATCAGTATGCCCATAATGAAGAAAATCAAAATCAATATATACTAATTAAAATTCAGCTAATTAACTTGATTCGATATGTGCCCTTAGAATTACTAAATTGATTGGTTTATATTAATAATAAGGGAAAAGTACAAACGTTAGCTTCGGAGTATCACTTTTAGTCCTCCGAACCTAAATTCGTCCCTAACCTATGAAAACGACTAAAAAAGTCGTGACGTTATGATTTTTCTACCAAAATGCGACAAACTAAGCCTATCAATCGCAACTCTCCCAAAATCACCCAAAAACCCAGAAACGCTAACTCAAACCACAAAACACATAACAACAAAGTCGTACGCAATCGTATCGCGAACAAACACGATTTGAAATCATCCAAATCGGGGTCCACACAAAAAAGTTACACCTATTCTCCCAAATGACAACGAATTCAACCAAACGATTTTAAAACCAATCGCTCGATGCGGTTGTCGTTGAAGGCAGATAGCACGTGGACAAGCTGGGTGACGACCAGGCTAGGAGGGAGTGGAGGGTGGGACCGTGGGATAGGGCGATGGAGAGCGCGTGGGAAACATGGAACGCGTGGGTTGCCTCGGCGCAAGGGAGAACGTTTTTGGGTGAGTTTTGGGAGAGTTACGATTGATAGGCTTAGTTCATCACGTTCTGGTAGAAAAATCATAACTTTCGCATACGTATTCCGAATCGAGCGATTCCAAAACAAGAGGATCCGTGAGACCTAGATCTACGACTTTGATATTGAGAGTTTGGTGAAATTTGGAAGTAGTGGACCCCAAACGTAATACTACTTTGATATAATAAATATAATTGAAAAAGAAGTTGGGATTTGGGACTAAAATATAAAAAAAATGGGATAAAAAAGTAATTTTCCATAGGTTCGGGACGATTTTAGGTTCGGAGGACTATAAGTGATACTCCGAAGCTAACGTCAGGACTTTTTTAGTCGTTTTTGAAGTACATGATCATATGTCAAAAAATGCAAAACCACATGACTTATTTTGTACTTTTCCCAAATAAAAAAGAACTAGATTGCATTCTTGCATTCAGTCAGCACCCAACATCAAATCATATGTTCCCAAGTCCAATATTCTGAAATTAAACTTGAAACAACATCCACTCCTTTATCTAACAAAATTATAACAAGTCTAAATTTTTCCTTCAACTTAGCTGTTCCACTTCCCATGGTGTCGTTAATGGCATGCATTACCAATTCTACTAAATCACCTTCTTCATTATTACAATTTTTATTTACCGTGATAGATTATTCCTCTATACCTTCATGATCTTCCAACACATGTGATCCTTCCTTTCTTCTTTTACACACTTGACCATGACCAGACACCGAAGAAACACCACAATTTGGGTTCTTTTATCTTTACAACCTAGTGGTCAAACCTTGATTGCCTTCATTTATTGAAGCATGGTTCAAGCAACATGCGTTAGATGCTTGTTCAATGCTTCTGACTCCTAGATCAGATCCTCCTGCTAGAACCCTTTCATTATGAATCTTTTGAGCCACTTTAATAGCCAATTCATGAAGCTGTGACTTCACAACTGCAGCTCCCAAAGTTCTTGGTTCAGGGGTTCTAATTAACGATTCGACAGTTTCAGATAATCCTTCAATAAATGGTTGAATGAAATATGGCTTTGAAAGGAATGGATTTTCTTTCAAAATTAATCTCCTCAACTCTTCAAACTTCTTCACATAGTCACCTACCAACCCATCTATCTCAAATAATTAAATTCATCTACCACATCATAGGATCCAAATCTTACACAGACTTTCATTTTTTGGTTCACAACCTTTTCTTGTAACAACCACGAATCAAACCAAATTTCTACTTCATCATCAACATGCAGACTTGTGACTTCCAATATTCTATCTTCATCAATCTTAAAATTTCTCACATTTGCAAATCCATCCTCGCAGATTTGAAGGAGTGAAAATAGAGAATTTTAACTTTATTGAAGAAAGTCCATCATTCTTTCCCTAAAAGGAAGGTTTTCCCTATAGCATCCCTCCATCTTTGTTCATAACTCTTATAATCACGGGTGACAAGTTTGGGGAATTAGTGATCATAGGTAGACTACCTAAGATTTTTGTGATGTTAACCAATTATTGAACTCTCTTCTCATTGCCACTGTTTCTTTGTAACTGGTTCCTAACCACTCTTGAGTCTTCTCCATCTTCTCAAGGCATTCAAGAACCTTGATCCTGTTGATGAAGAACTCTTCCAGAAGAGAATGGAATTTCTCCTCCATTTTTTTACATTGATCGTCATTTCACTTCAAGTGATCATCTACAGATTTTCAACAAGTATCCATGGATCTGATACCAAATGTTATGTTCGAGAGAGAAAGGAAGAGTCTAGAAGAAGATTGGGAGGAAGGAGAACGAAAGATTGAAGGGAAAATAAAAATTTAATTATTAAAGGACTTAATGATCCATCCTACAAGTATTATAGTATTTATATGAACTTTTACAATAACCATGTAATTATTATTTCTCAAACAAAAAAACGCGTGCACTCGGAAATTCATTCATGAATCACAGACTGCTACGTGGATGATTGGCCTTCTGTCTTCCTTCCCTTTTGTTCTATAACAGTTCTCTATTGTATCTATGCTACCACTAATATTCTCTCCTCGTTAGATTTTGTTTTAATTATTAGTACAGTTAATTTTATAAAATTTGAATATGATTATAAACAAATTGAAAGATGTTAAAATTAATTCTAAAATAATAAAAATATTAATTTTGTAAAATGCTAATTTTATATTAAGTTAACAACATATTAGTGATAAATTAAAAAAATATGTTAAAATAAAAAGAGTATATCAATTAAAAATTAAATCATTAACTTATTAATATAATTATGACATTAGATTAAATAAGTACGAATGAATAACTTGTGAACTAATATAAAAAAATGAGATTAATCTCTATTTATAGAGATTTAAAGTAATTTTTGGCCACATAAATTAGAAAAATATCTAAAATATATCAATTGAATAAAAAAAATTTGTGAAATTATCAACAAAATAAAAAATCATTCAAATAAAATAGTACAAAGTTGAACAAATAAATTATTTTTTTTAAAAAAAAATTCTTAGTTAACTTTTTTGAAAATAAGAAAAATCTAAAAATACACATGGACTAATTGAGCTGCGCCACACGACGTGCATGCAAAAATGCTACGTGACACGATTGCACGAGATGTCGCAGTAACATATAAGGATGTGTTGCATGTCAGCGTCTCATTAGCGCCTTCATATTTTGATTGATCCATGTGAGAGGGAAGACGTACTCTCCTTTGTAACTCATGTTAGAGAGAACCAAATCCACACTCTCAGGTTTTACATATAAATTTGAAATGTCGGCCCATGATTGAGAGTTCTAGATGAGATTTAGATGTATTATAAATAAAGTCCAAATCTGATCCCAATATCAAACAGAGATACTACTTAAATCTACTTGACTATAGGTCTCTCTCCGGTCCCCTGGTCTCATGAATAAAAGAAAATACGAAAAAAGACAATAAACAAATAAAATGTAGGTTTTTTTTATTAAAGAAACACTCAAATTTTTAAGGCATTAGGACGTTGGAACGATTCTCACTTGCATCAAGAAAGTCTGGGTACGTTTTAATAAACTAACGAACTTCAAGTTATAGATCAATCTTGGAAAGAAAGGGTTAGTTGAATTTTTTATTCAAAACTCGGAACTCCTAGATCCTCTTTTACCGTGAAAGAAGCTTTTTTACGTCCCTGCATGTAATGAATAAAAACTCAGGGGATTAAACGGCACATGTTGCATACAGAGTGCTGTAAAGAACTATGAGCTTATTTGAACATTTGAAACATATTTGGACTGTTTAAATAATTTATCCCAAAAAATCCCCAATTCTGACAGACTCCTCGCAGGCCGTTTAGGCCACAAACCGAGCCACTTGGCCGAGAGCAAGAGGGGGAGATACCGTGACCCTCCTATTTCGGAGCGGAGAAAGGCACTTCATGTCATATGTTTTGGCTTTACAATTATTTGTTATTTGATTTACTATGTCGATTAATTGAAATTTGATTGAGATAGTCATTTGAAAGGTGGTAAAAATTTTACAATAAATATTTAACACTGTTCCAAATACTCGAACCCAAAATCTAATTAAACTAGATTAATTCCTTCAAATATGTATACAAATATGTCGAATTATCTACCTTCAAAAAATACATAAAAAATCACTTCATATGCTCATGTGGGTAACTGATATCTGCGATAAGACAAAACGGTAGACGACATTCTTTCTAGCAAACCCACCACGTGTGTGTGGCGTGAAGAGGAAACGGCGAGAGAGAGGGGAAGAAGAGGCTAGGGAAAATTACCTAGGCTTACTTGGGCTTGGGAAGAAAAAGGGAGAAAAATCAGTTCCAATTTTTGATCCGAATCCGAATCCGAATCCGAATCCGAATAAAAAATTATTCGAAATTCCAAATCTGAAAATTATTTTGGATATGGATTCAAATAATCCGATTTTTTCAAATTTTTAACAAACATGTATAAGTAATAAACAAACGTAACATTCACACAAACATGTAATAAATAAACATAATATTGCTTTGCAAAATAAAATAATAAAATCTAAACATTCATGATATCTCAAAGTAACAACGGTGAAAATCAAAACTTCCATAAAAATAAAATAAACTTCATACTTAAAAAAACTCAAACATCCAAATTTAGACAATATCTGTCAAAACCAAAGATACAATATGCTTCTAGTTTTAAGCTAGAGATACAACGGAAGGAAACACCATTGTATAAATTTTTGGTATAGAGTTATTTTCCAATTACTAAAGAATTAGCTCAAGCGCAATAGAAACACACACTTTTAATCCTATAATTTATTATATATATTTTAGATATTTTGGATATTTGGATAATCCAATTTTTTTTAATCCAAATCCGAATCTAAATCCGAAATAATTTTTTTGGATTATCTGAATCCAAATTCGAACATAAAATTATCCGAGTCCGAATCCGGAAAAAAATTTGGATATCGAATTTGGATTATAGATAATGGATTTGTTGCTCACCCATAAGCGTACATACTCGAGTTTTTCACTCGGTATGTTGCCCGAGTCTCGGTTCGATCGATCGGACCGCCAGTTTAAAAACAATGTTATTAACTACATGCCAAGATGTCCCATCCCATTCAAATCTTACCTCCTTTTCGGAAGGGTTCAGATTGGTACACTATTAAATTAATGGACGAACTTAAAACTTTGAGCCTCTTCTGGATCGTCGTGGGCCTGACTTTTGTTCGGAGAAGGATGGGCCCGCTAACTCGGATTGGTGGCAACACTCGTCATTAACTGGTTCCCGATCAAATCTTGTGGTATCGAATCACAATTCTTCTTTTCCCAACACCACCACCATGTAGGCTCTTGATCACCTACACCCAACATCAACCTGACAAATCCGAACCTAGGGATAGGTTTGGATAACTTTGTGGAACATATACAAGGCCTCTAAAATTTTATCAATCCATTGAAAGGGAAAACTAGAAATAATCGACTATTCAAATAAACCAAGTTACTCGATACAAATTATCTTTGGTGTTATTTCCTAAACTTTGGAGACGTTAGTCAATTATTTTGCACCAACCAACTTTTAGGAGATGCAAGGCATTCTCACCCCCTAAGAAAACTATTTCCGCTGTTATCTTTGACTCTATATGGAAATTATCAATTGAGTTATTGTGCTCCTCTAGTTTTGCCTTTCGCACAAAAATTTGGGATTCCATCCAAATGTCTTTCGGGGTTCGAATAAACCCATCTTGGACCTT